>CAUHTR010000478.1:0-129189 GCA_959609185.1 Schmidtea polychroa | reverse complement strand
ATATTCAATCCAGGTTGCAGGGTACTGAGAACCAATAGTGTAATAGTAGTAAGGACGCAAAATAATCACTGCCCAAAACGTTGGTATGTAACTTAAAAGCGATATGATATCAAACACTGCCATCCACCAAAGATAGAAGTGTGATGAAATTGTCTTTGCCGCTCGGCTTAAAATAACCAATGAGATAATATTTCCTAAAATAAATTACAAAGTAAATTTACCTTTTATTGCTAATATTTAACCTCTTAACGGTCCCATTTCTCCGGGAAAAACGTTTCAAAAAAGGTCGTATTTTTTTTATTGTCAATAATGAAAGACTAAGTTATAAGGATGTTATCCATAAGAAAATTGTACTGTCTCAAAAATGTGGCACTCTAATTGACTGAAATTTATACTGGGCTTGTACAGACAGCGTACAAATCCATACGGGATAATCTAAAACGAAACAGAAGCGCAGAATTCCATTTAAATTTAATATGAAGCCTGCCCGTATATATACGGGATAATCCAAAAATCCATATTCAGTTTGCCCGTATATATACGGGTTAAACCGTTAAGAGGTTAATAAGAAACTTTATTTAAAAATGATTTAATATAATTTTGTAAAATCATTTATTTCTTGTTCACCTTTGATTTGTTTGTTTCCATTAGAATTTCATTTATCTTAATTTAGATTTTGGCTATTGAAGCAAAACTTCAGGGCGCGGATTTTTAAGCATGCGGAAACCTTTACTCAGGACAATTGGCTGCCAAAGTATTTACAACTAGTCTTATAAGTCAAAAGGTAGAAAAAAAATTTACGGTAACCATATTAAAAAAAATATTTTCGAATTGTCGTTTATTATTTTATTTTAATATTATGTATATTCACAATTTAAAATTATTCAATGCGCGGCCCAATATGAAATAACCAGATATGAAAAATTGCAGATATCGGAAATGGAATAATAATTTACTTTCTCACTATTACGAAAAGTGAAAAAATTAAAATTTTGCACAAAGAATATTTATAAAAACTGATATATATTTTTATAAGGGACTTTAGAAGTATAAAAGTAGCTTTTAGAAATAAAATAAATCTGAAGGGAAGCAGCATTAACCTAGTATGCACACCGTGTATTTTTTCTTTCATAATTTGATATGTTATATTGTCCTGGCAAAATAAAATGGTTTTTAAATGAAAATTGTCAGGAAAATAAGAAAAACCTGAATTTTCGTGACGAGTTAAGGACTGTTTTCTGAAATAAAAGACGTATTGTCCCAAAAATATTTGTAATCTTTATAAAACTCAGTTAAATGACCACCAATTGCACAAGCACAATTTCTATAATAATTTCTATATAATATTGTTGAGTTATTATTTAACAAGTCAATTAGTTTCTGACTCTTCGTGCTCTTTATTATTGCAATCGAATAACTAAAACCCAACACTTTATTCTAATCATATTTTCTACTCACTATATACTACTCACGATATACAAGTAATTATATAGCAATTTGGTCTCATAGGAAAGTATTAATCTTGGACAAAACAAAGATTTCAAATGAAGTAATTATTTAAACGATAATGAGATTCTAGAAGGCATTTGAATAATTGAGAAAATTCAAAACATTTAAGAAATAATTTGTTATTTCGACTATTTTTTATATTTTATTAAAACCCAATTTTAAAGACATTAACCGCATGTACAGGATGAATATTATTACCTGCAATTCCAAATATAATAATAATGGGTAAAAAATAAGCTCCAAATACTGCTGTTCCATAACTTGGAATAGGTGTAAAAATATCGAGATGTGTTGCTTTTATATCTGAACAGTTAACAAATCGAGAATTATTGGTGAAATTAAATTGCGACATCTATAAAGTTATTATGAAAAACATTAAAAATTTGAAAAAAAATGTTACTTTAATATTTTAATTTATGAGCAAAATTGTAATAACTTAAATACATTTAAAAAATTCAAGAAAAAAGTAATTTTATTTTTAAATAATTATTAGATTAATTAACAATTTAATAATAAACTTAAACAATTCTTTGATGATAAAAATCAACTAGATTCAAATAATTATGTAATTAACAAAATAACAAGTAAAAGAATAATTTAAATTTAACAATTAAAATTCGTGGAAATTTACAAAAAGAGCAGTTATAATATATTTTTAAATATTTCAATATTTAATAATTTCCTCTGTTGTGTTAATAATAAATTTTGGATGTAATATTATTTTAAATGAATGAAGTAAAAACTATAATTGATGACCAAGCTAAAAATTTTATTGCCGTTACAAAACAGCAAAAGAAATTGATAGTAGAAGTGCTTCGGAAATACACAAAACTTATTCAATTTCAATATTTGAAAATATTATGGAAGAAGCATTGAATTGGATTGGACTACAAAGAAATCATTTACCAATATGATTTTTGAACTGGCCGAAATAATTAAAAAGGAGATGAAAGTATTGCTACATTTGAAATCAAGGTAAAAAGTCTTTAAGAAAATATTTTTAATTTAAAAATTAGTCATTGATTCTCTTATTTACAACCTCGAATGGAATTCCAAGACATTTTAAGAATTTAGTAGAAAATTCTTTTAATTCAAAATCGTCGACATATTTTAAATTACAATAGCTGAGAAACGACAATATGCTTGACGTAGCATGAATTTCATTTGATAAATTACTAAATGTGCTCATTAAGTCATCATATATAGCTTGATATTTAATTAAAATTTTCATTTATTACATTTAAATGCACCTTGAAATTTCAATCGATAGTAGGATAATGTGTGGACCTGGGGACAAAGAACTATTATGTAATCGATGACGTCACAAAGTAAATTTCGTCATTCTCTCGTCCCCTACCCCCAAGGAGGGGGTTTTTTAATATTTGTTTTTATTTTTTTTTAAAAATTACGTGATAAAGACCCATTATGCAATAAAACTATTATATAACAAAGACGTGATATGTAACTAAGACATATTATGTAACAAATAACTATTATACAATAAAAGCATATAATGTAACAGAGGCATATTATTCAACAAAGACATATTATGTACCAAAAAACTATTATGTAACGAATATATATATATTACATAAAAAAGAATTGTTATGTAATAAATGTGTATAATGTATCAGAGACATATTGCGTAACAAAAATTATTACATAACAAAATCATACTACATAACAAATGCATATTATATAATAAATCCGTATTATGTAACAAAGACATATGGCTAATCTATTTAAACAATTACATATTATGTAACAAAACATAACACTCATTGATTTAAACAAAGAATTATTACGTAACAAAGACATATGAATCATCAATTTAAACAAATACATATTATGTAACAAAGACATTTTAAGAAACAAAGACATATGATTCATCATAATTATTAAATATATTACGTTGTGGTATTTTAAAATTTAAATATATTTTAAAAACACGTTTTGACTCCAAAGTTGATTTAATTAACAAAGACATAATTATTGCTCATACTTTGCATTATTATTATTATTAATATTATATACTCCGAGTTTATTCGACAAGATATTCTGTCCCCCTAAGGGTACTGCTCACAAAGTTACTGGTTGCAAAGGTACTGCTAAAAATAAGCAAGGCAAAACTTTAACGTATTATTATTATTATTATTATTATTATTATTATTATTATTATTATTATTATTATTATTATTATTATTATTATTATTATTATTATTATTATTATTATTATTACACACAATGTATAAAAAATACAAGTAAAAAATTTTTCATAAAGATACTGCTAAAAATATTCAAGGCAATAAAATCAATACATTTTTTAAATAATTTAACCACGTCATCGAAAATAATCATGTTTAAAATTTATTATCATCTGCTGGATCATGGAAATCATCTGGATCATCTGCTGAGACAGCTTCTGTTGAATCTATAAATATATCGGTGTCACCACCCCTATAATGACCATATGCCAAACTTTGATTTTTATCCACCCAATTTCGCTTATCATCTCTACTTGTAAGGCTCTTTTATTATTTTTAATACTAAAAAGTTGGTGATTTTTCAATGTTATTCTAAACTGAGGGACTGTGTATATTTTATCGTTTAAATAACAGTCTAGATACGACTGATGTGTTAGTCCAGTATCTTTCATACTAATCCCTTTAGTCTTCATACTTTCCTCATCACCCATTAAACTGTAACATTTAGGTCTCAAGAACACCCAATCTTTATATAATAGTCCTTTATTCTCGTCTTTGAATTTACCAATGACAGAATCAAGGTTCCTACTATATAAAGGATGATTTGGGTCATAATTCGAAGTGTCTAATAATTGATCTTTAATCATCGCCGGTAAAGGAATGTCAAGACTACAATGTTTAATTTCCAAGAAGAAGGAATCAGTGTCCCCAGCAACAATATTAATTTTGCAGTTGAATTCGTCCAATATTTTTGCAACTCTTCATACTACAGCTGGTATATCCTAAGTTTGGATAAATCTAGTACAGTTTGACCAATGTAACTAGGTCTATCCAAACACACTGTGTCCTTCCTCAATAAAACCGAAATCAGGTCATCATCGATTTTCGTGGATTTACGAAAAGTCGGTTTCGAACATAATGTTAATAATTTCTGTGCAGAATTAATATGTTTTTTGAAAATGTTGTTTAATAATTTGTAAAAGTTTTTGTCAAGGTTATTTGTCGACGCTGCTCGTAACACCGTATTTGTGTTAATATAATTTTTGAAAATTTTATCTTGTTTAAATTTGATTGCTCTATGTGTTTTTGATATTTTAACACCTAATTTAACAAATATTTGCAGAAGCCTCCAATGAAGAACGTAGTTCCTCTTGGGACTGTGTGTAAGCAACAGCTTCTCTATTTTTGAACCCGTTACACACATCTTTTCAGCGGCAACGGGAAGATCGTCCAGTTTATCGTGAATTGACGTCGGTATTTCCAAATCCACTTCTATGGTATAACCATAATCAAGCAGATCTAAATCTACCGTTGTGCACTCAACAATAATATTATTTAATAAATTATCATCTGTAACCCATTCAAAGTTACTGCATGGTAATGGTTGACTTAGAGCCCAACCATATAAATTATTTATATCTATGTAAAGCAATGCGGTATCCGGGTCTGTTTTTACATAGTGTTTATTTACAAAAGTTAGTCCGTCACGGATACCGCCCTCAAAAAAGTTATACATCTCCATATCGGTGATAAGCTCAATTGGAGAGTTTAAAGTTTATAATGCGGAATTCCAAGACATATCTGGGATACCTAAGAAATTTAATGGCTCTAGCCGGTTATGAGCAATGGACTTAGCTCTAAATTGTTGGAAAAATCAGCTAATAGAAAAACATCAAGTTTTAAATAAACCATCATGTAATCAAAAAGGGAAGTACATGAGGCTTCAAACCAAATTCTCTGAGCTGTCTCATATTCAGCAGGCATTACATCTTTCTAAATAGGAGGTAACTGATGAGTGTTATGTAAAACCTCTAAGGAAGTTGTGGCATCATAAGAAAAAATTCCCTTTGCAGTGATTATTGTACCCTGAAATTCTGATTCGGTCAAGGGTAAAGATGAAAAAGTTTTGACAGCATTATTTAAAGACTCGCTGACAAATTGATAAGAGTCTATAAATTGAACAGTTAATGAGTCAATCCTAGCAAAAAGACTAAGGAATTTCTCAATGGTTAAAGGAATACAGCTAATATTCCATGAATGATATTTTGAAAGGCCAAATTTCAAGATATGATGCATATCATAACCCTTTAAATTATGAAATACGACAGGAAAGGTATGTCTAATTTGTCTCGACAGATTACAAGTCGTACAAGTGGCACCAAGATATAGACGGGTAAAATAGTCATGGTCCCTAACTGGACTAGCTAAATGTTAATTGCACAAATAGCATGATGTGCTGTTTTCAAACATTAATTGTTGTTCATCTGTAATTATCATTTTTTTTATAATTTTTATAATAATAAGGAGTTACAATATATTTCCCTATCATTTCAATTTCAGTAAGAAATTGATCGACACAATCTAAACCGGCGAACGACATATAAATTTTTACGCCCGTAAAATTATTAATAAAAAGCATACTAGCAGAAATAGGCAGGTGACGTTGAAAGTATAGAGTGTCCATAGGTAAGATAGCCTCAAAGTCAGCATAAATAACAAAAGTATGAGTGACTGTTTTACTCCAATCAGTAAATTCTAAAAATTTATTTTTAGGCAATGTGTACAAGGTAGTACCAAGTTGATTTTTATCGCAAAGACCTCTATGTCTATTGAAAGTGTCATCATTCCTAAAACCGTTTAAACACCTAGGGCACCACTGGCTACAAATCCTAACAGGAGTTATTGAACTATTCCTACAATTAAGGAATCTATTTAGGTCTGTGATTGCAAGATAATGATAATTATCATACTTTTCAATTAATAATAGATTTATAGGTATGGCTCCTACTATCTTACTCATGTATATTATGTCAATAAAGGGATGCTTCATAACTGCATCTTCATCAGAAATGTCTATCAAAGCCTTTACGTTGTAAGTAAGAACATTAATACTATAACCGGGATTTTGTTGCTCAAATTTGATTGTTTCATCGGCATATCATTAGAGTCAAATTTAATATCAGAAAGATTGTAAGAATTAGGACGATTTCTATATTGCCTATTTATACTGTCATATTTAATAATTGATAAAAAACTATACAAGAAGCAGAAGTGGTCATTATTAAGCTTAATATGCTAGAATGTTTCGATAAAATAAAGAATTGTATTAGGAAGGCTCTTATTGATATGAATTCTGAATATTGGTTTTCTCAGAACTTTTCTGATAATGAGTTTTCATTATTGTCAACAGTTATTTCAGGTCTACTCCCTGTTAAATTAACTTTAAAAGCTTGTGTAAAGGACTCTTTTACTGCGAAATTGCAAGTGAGTCTTTTTTTTTAAACCCTTACAACATTTTTTGATCTGTTAGGGTATTTTGGATTATTTGTACACAAAATTCTCCAATCATAAAAAATAAATTTTCAATTGGTTGCATTTTTAGATAATTTGGCGGGCTATTTTATGGGAAATTAGCGATAATCTATTCATTTAGTCACGTCCGCAACAGATGAGAGTAATAAATAAAAGTTTCCCTTTTGTATTTATCTTCCTTTAAAATAGCCATAAGCTGAGATGTCAAGTGAAGTGAAACGTTTTTTTCTCTTCTTTCATGCTAAAACATGTAATAAAACACCAGATCCCAACTCGGAATTTAAAATATTTACTGTAACTTTGTCCCTTTAGACCTTTTAGGTATTTATAAATACGATATTTTACACATGAATTTTTCTAGCAAGAATTTTTAATTTACCAAATTTACCGGTAAATTTACTGAGTGTTTTTTTACTGTATACAATCGCTAATTGGAAGTAAGAAGAATAGCTGATATCTCTATTGTTATTTCGGTATCGCTCAATACAATTGCTTTTTATTTTTTAAGGGGGTGTTGATACTGAAATGAATATTACAGAAGAGTTGTTTGATCTTATAAAGTTTAAAAAATAACACCACCGGAAGACATATAAAAGAAGCAGTCATAAATTGCATCGGAATTCGGCAAATAGATTCTAGAATTTTAAATAAGTAAATTAAAGTTAAACATTTTAAATTAAAGTAATATTTTAAAATTAAAGTAAATTAATGTATTAAATAAATTAAAGTAAGATTTTTAAAATTTATTAACAAAAAGATTGAATGATAACCAGCTTTTGAGAAATTAAATATTTTAATGTAAATTTTTATGAAATATTTTTCAATGTGAATTTTAGATACAAATCTTTGTGAATTAATCAATGACTACATGAAATTAGTGGTTAAACATTTAAATAAGGGTTATATTTGATTGTTAAGTAAATTATGGTGTCAAATGTTAAATTAAGTAATACAAGGATAAATAGGTAAATTAATGATAATTAAGTAAATTAAAGTAAGAATTTTAAATTTATTTTCAAAAAGTTTGAATAATAACCAACTTTTGAGAAATAAAATTTTAAATGGAAATTTTTATTAAATAAATTTTAAAATCAAATTTAATTGAAAACTTTTATGAAATAATTTTGAAAGACAAAGTTGAATGCAAATTCAATAATCAGTTAACAACTATTAGCTGCAATGTATTTTTAACTAGGAACTAACAACAACCAACGTTCCCTCTAAGCTGAGCGCGTGCGCGCGCAGCAAAATTATTTTCAGCGCAGTATATTTAATTCAACCGTTTCATGGCAGTTGTTCCTAGTAAAAAAGCACACGGAAATTGTCGATGTAAATGGACCACCAGCAGCGAAGACCGGTTATCTACTTAGTTTTCAACATAGTCGCTACAGTTATAGAATACAGTGTCGTTTTAAAACTCTTACAACCACGTGATAGCATTTTGACGCTCATTTGTATTTAAAGGCTGTCAGCGCAGCTGACTTTGCGCGAACTGCTGCTTATGGCTTAGAGGGAACATTGCTTACAACCAATTACTCACAACCAACTACCAACTATTTACAACTAGATACCAAGTACCATGTACTGACAGAAACCTAGTAGAAACAACCAAGTACTAACAACCAGATGACCACGTGAAATTATTGGTTAAATAGGTAAATTAAGTGATAAATTTGAAAATAAAGTAAATCAATGGCTATGTTTGGTAAACAAAGGCTAAATTAAGTAAATTAGAGCTAAATTTTAAAGTTAAGTAAATTAAGGTTAAATTTTTAAATTAAGTAATCAATGGTCTAAAATTTTAATTTAAAATATTATTTTTAAATTAAGTAAATTAAAGTAATTAAGTTATTACATATTAAAATATTAAATTAATATTTTTTTTCAAAATTTTAATGTTTTTCATAATAACTTTATAGATGTCGCAATTTAATTTCACCAATAATTCTCGATTTGTTAACTGTTCAGATATAAAAGCAACACATCTCGATATTTTTACACCTATTCCAAGTTATGGAACAGCAGTATTTGGAGCTTATTTTTACCCATTATTATTATATTTGGAATTGCAGGTAATAATATTCATCCTGTACATGCGGTTAATGTCTTTAAAATTGGGTTTTAATAAAATATAAAAAATAGTCGAAATAACAAATTATTTCTAAAATATTTTGAATTTTCTCAATTATTCAAATGCCTTCTAGAATCTCATTATCGTTTAAATAATTACTTTATTTGAAATCTTTGTTTTGTCCAAGATTAATACTTTCCTATGAGACCAAATTGCTATATAATTATTTGTATATCGTGAGTACGCGATAACTCAAAGAAACTGAAAGGAACATTGTAGCAATTTAGTGCAAGGACCCCAGATTTCGATTTTGAGATTAAGTTTGGAAATAAACCCATAATTTACTTTACTTTACTTATTTGAGCCAATTGATTACTTTAATTAGATTTTTTGACCCTTAATTTACCTATTTATCATTAAATTACTATGCCTTTTTAATGAGAAATCCTTTTTGCATCGAAAATTCCAAGACCAAGGAGACCCACCCTAATTATACTTAGAAATATCCATGATTTTTTAGTGTAGACTGATATTTGTATTGAAATTCTCAGGATCAATCGAGACCCTTTCACTATGGTTAGAAAAATTCTTCCTTTTTTTCTATAGGACCTTTTTTCTATTGAAATTCCCAGAAAAAATAAGTGTAGCATTCTGCAGCAGTTACGTATCCGTTAAGCAAAACAAAAATTTTGTTACAGAGTGGGGGGGGGGGGTAATGAAAATCATCTAGTTGTAAACAGTTGGTAGTTGGTTGTAAGTAATTGGTTTTAATAAAAATCATAGATCATTATTTTCAATGAAACATTAGGCAAAGAAATTATACAACAAGTGTCTTAGATTATCTCAACCAAATGTAGAAACATTAATATCAGATCAATCCCAATATTGTGATGAAAGTATTGTTGGGCCAAGAATCAAATTTTCCTTATAATTCTTAGTTTGTTTTAATCTAATAAGTAAATGGGCAATTGAGACGACCAACATAGCACGTAAAAAGCACAAAGAATATTTAAAATTATTTTGAAAACATCAAATAAAATAAAAGTAAAAAAAGAAGAAATTTCTGTAAAGATCGAAGTAGAGTTCCATAGAAGCTAGACATATTGCATTTATAGTGTTTTTATTTGTAAAATCAAATATGTCATCAAGAATGACGAAATCCAAGATTTCCTTAAAGCGATGTTGGACGCGATAGTCATAATAGTCACTCTACAGTCGGAAACCATATGCTTGTCAAACCATCGAAAGACAAGTATAACACCCAATGGACAGTAGATACACTCACTGATAGCAATCCCGCGACCAATATAGAAGTTGACAGATTGCTAGCCATGCTAGGATGGTTATTGATTTTCTCGACACATTAGAAGCTGTACGTGAAGTTGATTCTGAGCATCTTGATGTCAAAGATTTGTTAATATAAATATCAAGGAGAAAGCGAAGACCTCCAGAATGGTTGAACGACTATGGCGGTTATTCGAAGATCACGAGGACCTATAATGAGTTGACAGTATTGCGTAATAATATTACATAAATAATAACACAATAAGTTTAAAGTTTTTTTTATTTGACTTAAAAAACTTATATTTTAATTATTTAAAATAATAAATTCAACTCAAAAAAAATTTATAATAAATTATAATAAAAAAAGTTTAATGATGAAATTAGCAGTCAAATATTTTGTTGTTGGTATTTTATAATAAAATTACAAAGAAAGACCACACAACATTTTTTTATCTAAATCAGATCAAGCATAATGAGAACAATAATGGATAGACAAATATCGCTACTGATTAATTATAAGTTAATTATATCACAATAAAAATGATATTTAATCTCTTCAGTTTATCCAATTTTTATGTGCTTTCTGAAAAAATAGTAAAAGACCTGAATTTGCAACAAGTGACGAGGAACAATCGAAAATAATTAATTATAATAAAATTATTTGATTAATTAAAAATATCTATTTAATTGAAATTATTTATTTTGACAGCAAATTTCACCAATTTGAAAAATCTGCGAATTTCAAGATATTTAAATAACTATTTTTTGAGAATTCTGTATTATTAATTAAATTATTTAAAATAAATTGTTTATTAATTAAATTTTTCAATATTTACACTTATACGATTCATATATTTAATCAAAACAAAACCTATTAAATAATTTATTTACCATCTGCAAAACCTTTGAAACTTTCAGCCTTTTAAATATATTTTTTCAAGTACTTACTTTTTTAATTGGTTGCATATTCTAAATCCTCGTCCTATTTAAATAGTTAACCACCATTCAATAACTAGAGTATCTGTGACAAATGCATTAACTTGAAACTTTGAATTTGAATTTTTGAATTATTATTTAACAGGAAGATTAGTTACGGACTCCCGTGTCCTTTATTATTGCAATCGAATGACTAAAACCCAACACAGAATACTTTATTCAATTTTTATCGCAATCACAACTTGTCACTGTATCTTTCTTTTTATGAGGTAGGTTGCCCAGTGGGTAATCACCTTTTCTGGTAAGATAATCTCTAATTTTCTTTATTTTCACTAAGATTTTATCTCTCGTTTCTCTCGGAGCTTCGCAAACGTTCAAAAATTCTTTATTGCTTTATTCGACTAACTGGCAATTTGCTTTACAACAGGTCAATTTTTATACTCTATCTTTCAAAACTATTTAATTCCTATCCAACAATTATTACTTCACCACGGGTCAAATTGCCTAAACAACAAGTAAATTGCTCGAGCCCGTCTTTGATGCTTTATCTAAACTTATTCTGATTTATCAATTTATAACTTTTTCTGTGGACCCTTTGCTAAGTTTTTATTATTATTCCTGGACTCGTCTCTTGATTTGGCGTTAAGACATACCCATTTCCTCTGATCAATATTATTTTTCAAATTTTATAAATTTTTAATTGACTTTTGCACTTTTGTCATTTTGATATTTTTATTGATTTTATTTGTGTTTCAATTTTTATTTTGTGCATTTCTACAATACCCCAACAATATATAAATTCAATCACCTTTTTTTACTAAGAATAGACAAATGTGTGATTTTATCTTATAATACTTAACCTTATCTTGGCTTGTTAAATAATTTGAATTTAATTTAAACAATTATAATTTGCAAAAGTACAATTAACTTGATTCAATGAATCATTTACATAATTTTATATTAAAGTGATAACTTGTCCAGAATTCCAAAAAAGAGAATTATAGAAAATTTAAAAATAACTTATTTATAATTTATATTTGCCTGTGAAAATCGTAGCCAAAGTCAGTGGGATTATTTTAATTATAAAAATATTCAATTTGAGAGTTTTTCGAGCGTTCGAGTAGAAAAAAAAGTGGAGCAATTAAAATCATAATTTATTTTAAAAATTCCACCTTAAAAAATTGATAGCAGTAGCGCAACAAAGAGAAAATTATTGGAGTCATAAAGAAAATCCCCGAAATTACTTTAAATTGAAATCAACGAAAGAGGAAGGAAAACATTAAGAAAACATAAAAATATTTTTGAAATAATAATAATTTTGTAATTTGTTTAATAAATTTTAGTAATTTTCAAATTAACTCCCATGTTGTCTCGTGTTGCTCACGCCCGCTCAAAAATATATGAATATCAGGCGTATATTGGAAGTTGTCGTATTTCACCCGTTACAGTAGTTACGACAAAACATTTAAGTCTACTGATTACAATTTGAGATAAAATAATTTCATTGGCACCTAGAACTATTTTGTTCAGTACTTGAGGAGTCTTGAAATGAGCGATATATAATATTTCATCTGCGTGAAATCTGACAACCAAAAATGTGCACAATTTAAATCAAAATAATTTCCAAGTCTTTTAAAATATTTTTACTGAAAAATTGAAAAACAAAATAAAACAAACATCTTACAATTGGTCAAATATCAAATGAAAGCAAAATTTGAAATAATATTTTTTAACCAATCATTTCAATCTTTAAAAAAAACGATTTAAACTTCCGAATTGAGCAAAGATCTTTTCTGTTGAAAACTATCTTTGTTTGCAACACTGTTTCCATGATCAAGATTACGAGTATTACCTTCATTGGCGGAAGTTGTTTCCGTAACAAGATTTGCGCGTAATTTTCTCATGTCATTCCAATGGCACTTTACCAAAGCCAATGCGGCAGTTCGAAAAGTTTTCCCAGTAAAGCAATAAATGATAAAATTGAAAGCAAGATTAACTGCAAAAAGAATTATTGAAATAGCATAGGCGTCAGCCTTGGCACCACGCAAGTGAGACTTGTCACCTGCCCATTCGTTGATTCCATGAATGCAAATAACTACCAACGAGGGAATTGTGAGAATGAAAAAAACGAACGAAACGGCCAACAGACGAATTGTGATATCTTTTTCTTGTTTTTTCGCTTTGAAAGTATCAACAAGCAGATTAAGACGTAGTCGGCCACGAAGAGTGTAAATTATGCAGGAATTGCAAATGATAATAATTATGCTCGGGATCAATGACAGAATTAAAGATTCGATTAAAATATTTATCCACAGATATTTATTGCGAACACAAATACTCAATGGGAAACAGGGATGGGGAGCGATATCAAAACTGAAAAACCACGGTATGCTTATCAATAGCGATACAACAAACATGACAGATATTGAAATTTTCGCTACGTAGATCGTGCAGAATTGAGCCCGTTTCATCGGAAACAAAACCATAATGAATCGTTCCACGGTGACAATGACAATAGTATAGATTGAACAAGTTCTAGCGGCAAATGTGAAAAACATTCTAACTTGAGTGATATATTTTCCCATTAGAGAAAACTCCACCCAGCTAGCTGGATATCGCGCCCCATAGATATGATAATAATAAGGCCGCAAAAGCATAACAGCCCAAAATGTTGGGAAAAAACTCAACAAAGAAATTACATCAAAAACCGCCAACCACCAAAGATAGAAATGAGATGACATTTTATTGGCTGCTCGACGCAAAATAATTATAGAAATAATATTACCTATAAGAATAAGTTCAAAAACAAAAATTGGATGTGAAATTAATTTTTACCAATAACTCCAAATATAATTATGATCGGCAAGAAATAAACACCGAAAACTGTCGTGACATAATTCGGAATCGGTGTAAAAATGTCGACAAAGACTTGTTTAGGATTTGAACAATTAATCGTTGCCAAAGATGTTGACATTGGTGTTATTTCTATAAATTTTAAAATTAAAATTTGGACATTAAATGAACCATTAAATGTTTTTAATTGTAAATATTTTAATTACAAAAATTTTAAAATACTTTGATTAATAAAATTCCATCAAAACTTACTAGCTTGTTTTTATAAATAATTGATATAGACTAAAAATAAAAATTTGAAAATTGCTAAAAATGATTTCATCAAGAAAAAATCTAATTTTAAATCTAAATTAAAATAAATGAAATGAATGTTAAATTAATGATTACCTAAAATGTTTTACAATAATTTTATTTTTATTTTAAATTTGCCAAAATATAAATATATTTCATACATCTGACAATATTCCACGAACAGGAAAATATACTTAAATTATTTAATGAGTCGAAATAGTTAACTAAACATATTAAAACAAGAAGAAATAATTAAAATAGAGAATTTTTATATATTAAAAATTCATTAAAAAGAGAAAAGTTAATATTTTTAATTTTGTCTATCGTGACGGATAATTTGATCTAAAAAAATAATTTGAAATCTATAAATTATTATATTGTATAAATATTAATTTTTATTATACAATTTTTAATGAAAAAATATTGATTTCTTTATGGAAGACGCATTGGCAATTAATTTGCACGCTTGCCAAATGAGTAAAGGGCTACCTACATAATAATAGATGGTAACTAATTATTATTTCACATGCCAGAAATGGTTTGTCCTCTCTTCAGGTCGTGTAAGTTATTTTATATCTGTATTAAATGGGGAAAAGGTTTTATTACAATTTAAGTACCTATCTTGAGTATTTGAATAAATAATTTGTTTAATTTGACATGTTTAAATAATAATCATAACATTTTTTAATGTGACCTCACATTTCTCAAACCCCCTCCCCTTCGTTACACATCATCATAAATGTCTGACCCCTTCTCCTAAGTCCCTGACGTCATTTATGGACGGCCACATAATACTTTCAATTAAATTTAGAGAAAGTCTGTTATTTCGTCTGTCCATTGAATCTCCATCAACAAGAGCATCCTCTCCATGTCACCGTTATGCTTTGGTATGGAGAAGATATACTTGTACATGCGATATAAATTTTTATATTGTTCGAAAAATTCTATTTCTATTTGCGAAAATATAACTACCCATTTTTCTACAGCTATTTTACATTCCAATTTGTATATTGTAATTCTTTTTTTATATGGTTTTAACTCAACAAATTTATTAAACAAATATCTGTTATGAAATAAATAAAGCAAAAGGCTTATATTATCATTTATTAGTTTAATATTGTAGTTTATTCATGTGATTTTGAAAAATTAGTTAAATAATAATGTACTTTATCAAAAGTTTGAAATTGAATTAGATCAGAAATATGTTGATAGAGTGTTTCGTGCGAAGACCAAGATTTTTTTGACAACCAAGGACACTTGACAGTAGTCAGATCTATAAAGGACGCCTCTATGAGATAACTGAGACAAGTTTTGATCGACAAAAAGTGGTCAACAAAATTATTATCTCCAACTTTTTAATCACTTATGCAATTTTATTTTATTCCTCAGCACAATTTAACTGATAATGTCCGTATCTTTTATCTGTTTAACGTCAGAAGTCAAGATATTGATAACTTCATTTATTTGAGGATTCAATATTTGGTATGATTTTTACTAGATAAAGTAATCATCTATGATTATCACTAAAATGAAACAAGGAAAGTGATGTTTAATTTAAACTTTTAATATTTTGTACTGATTTTTATAATAACCTTGAAATAGCTACAAATTAAACTATTGAATAGATCAAGCATGGGAAAGATTAGAGATTGAGCAGTATAAAATCTATTTCGTTTGATAACGATAATGATGACATCAAAAAAAGAAGTGAAAAAACTAACCAAAGGAAACGAATAGAACACCAGGGCAATAACATTCAGTCGGAGAAACGCAATAGCTGTAGACTCACTGACGGCTTTAAGGACAATACTAGGAATCATAATGTAAAAGATTCAGAGCATTTCGAGAAAGATCATTGTGGTGATGTGCCGAAATTGAAAAAAGTGCGAAAGATAAGTTAGGTTAGTGAGAAATACTATGTGACAATTGTTAGAATCGATCTAGTATGTTAGGATTTATATTCTAACTCAGATATTTATCTGACTCCAAAAATAAACTTTCTGGCGTGTAGGTTTATTTAGTTATAAATATGATTTAAATGATTTGTGTTTTAATAATAAGATATAGCATTTATAAAACAAATGTTACGAAATTATAATTGTTTCTTCCTTCTCTAAGATAGAAATCTGTTATTCAAACTGTCCTCAAAAAAGGTTGTCACGCGCTGGATCTACTTGGTTATCTCAGCATTGATCTATGGTGAATGGAGGCAATAGTTGTGGAATGTTCCCAAAGTTTAGGCTATCGTTAGAACCAGTTTATTCTAACGTGAATTTATAATCCCTGTCAAATTTTAATTCCAATAGAGTAAATAAACGAGTATGGCTGATACCCAAGGACTGGTACGATTAATTTAGTTTAAGATCAACCAAAATAATTCAATTATCATTTATACTGGTTTTGAGCTCTAGATTAATAATTAACTTAACTAAGTTTTTTTATCGATCTGGCTACTTCCTCCTTTTGAATGAATTTTCCAATATATTTATATTAAACTTTAAACTCTTTTTTATATTTTCCTAATAATATCAATTAACAACTAATTTGTATATTAACTATTTAAGGTATGGCTATATTTTATGCAATTTGGGTTATCCAACCCAACACAATTATGGCGAGTTCGACAGAATGCCACACTGAAAATCTCAATCACTTGAAGATATATAAAGTTGAGCTTAATCTAGAAAAAACACATGAAGTTGGATAACGAGGAAAGTGATATTTGGTTTCCCAGTGCTTAAAGTGTACTTCGAGTAGCTAAGACTGAAACTATCAACATTAAAAAATTCAAAATTATAGATTGAACCACAAAAAATTGATTTAGTTTTTGCAAAATGACAATTTCAAAAATATAAATTATAAAAATTCTAATGTTTTGAAAAGCGAAATTTAAATGTTATAATTCCTCTCAGGAAGTTATTCTCCTACACAAGTGAATTTTATGAAGAATTTCAACTCGAGCCAGTGTTTGCACATGCCTAGTATAAATATAATTTTTTGAACTTTTAAACTCTTTTATACACTCTATTTAATATCCATCTTTAGAATTTCTATTATCATTTCTATTTCTATTATTATTTCCAATTATTTAAGAAAAAATAAAAATAACTAGAAATCAAAAAAAATCAAGTTCATATTAAGTTCAAATTAAATAAATATCAAAACACTTCTAATCAGCAGTAAGAGCATGACGAATCTGATACTGTGACATGTTGAGCGTTCAATTTGATTACATCATTCTTTAGTTTTAAATTCGGGAATAATGTTATTATGTCATCAGCTAAAGTTAAAAACGCTTCTTCAACATTTTCAGAAGATTTTGCACTGGTTTCAATATACTGCAATTTCCGAGAGTCAGCAAACATCTTCATTAAATTAAACGTTTTAATAAAATACAAAACATTATCTACTGCTGAGTTGTAATTATAATTCGATAAAATACGAATAGAAATCTAACAAACATGATAAAAATAGTAACTCAGCAGAATAACTTTTAATTATTACTAGAAAATAACAATTGTTGAAATTTTTACCGATACAAATGAATCTGTTGCTTGATTTTAAAGGCAGACGAATACAAGGGAAACCGCCTAAAGAAATGAAACGAATTTGATTAACTCTGACAAAATCTCTTTTCTTTGTCTCTTTATTTTCTTTTCTCCCTTTAACGTGTTGTTTACTTTTTTGATATTAGAACATAATGGCGATTTGATTAAGTTTTTGGTTCCATTGATAGGGTTCTCTGCTCTCATCAACCAACTAAACTCAATTATTACCCCATGAGGAGCTAGAAAGTGTCTAATTTAATTTTCTTTTACTTTTAGTTTGACATTTTGCCTGTCAAGTTCGAGAATTACGGTTTGAATTAAATTTGATTTCCTAATAAATTAATTAGTGTTGTTGGGCAGATACTAAAGAAAAAACCATTATTGTTTATTTAACACGATAATACTATATCAGAAAACTGGGTGGATATAAAAATAGGAAAAGAAATAGAAATATTAGGAAGTAAAACAGTAAGAATTGAAATAATTTCCCCACTAGTAATCCACTAGTATTTTGAAAAACATTTGCTTAAAGACCCCAATTGATTTTATATTATTATATTCGTATTCCTCTCATCATTTGCTATCCGCTCATATAATTTCCTCGAAAAATATTAACTTTCTATGTTTAATTAATTTTACATTGACATTTATATTTTAATTGCTTTGTAGACAATTCTGTGTCTACCTTTATTTAATAATCTAATAAAATATTATTTTTACTTTTGCTTCTTCCAAGGAAACAGAACGTTCATTATATAGATCTAGCTTATTTCCAACCAGTAATCTAACATTTGTTGAGTTCGCATTTCTATCGATTTCTTTCAGCCAATGCGATAAATTAGTAAAAGATTTCTATTAATTATTAAAACATAAAAATTATTTTCTAAATGATATTATAAACTTTATCAGTTAGACTAAAAACTAGCACAAAACCATGACAACCCCTGTAGAATGCTGAAGTCAACGAATTATATTTCTCCCCGCCAGCCGTGTCCCAAATATGCAATTTGATCATCTGATCATTGACTTTTACTGTTTTTAATTTCTAAATAATTGCAGATGTTAATAATGATAATTTCCAAATGAGTCGAATGGGATCAACTATATTGACACTAATACTTCACAACTTTTCTTCAAAGACTTTATGGACTCAATATTGATTAGTAAGCCACATTCGATTAATTCACCCTTAACTCCATTTGGCTGTAATTAAAGTTTTATATAAAAAGTTAAAACAGAAGATATTGAAAATATTGAAAATGACGATGAGGATGATTAAGATGACAAAAATGTATTAATGGTAGAAGATCCAGAATTTTTTTTCGGTACGAAAGTATCCAGGTATTAATATTTCGGGTATACAAAAAGTTCAAAGATCACATACCAATAACATACCAATGGAAAACATAACATCTTGTGTACTGTGTTATTCATAAGAAAACTTAGTGGCCAAAAATGTTTCTCATGTGCTTAATGATATTATGGAATCAATAATAAAATGTATCAATACCATAAAAGCCAATGACAAATGTGGACGTCTCTTCAAGAAGTTTTGTGAAGATGGGAATGCAGATCATGTTACACTTTTACTTCACACTGAGGTAAGGTGGCTGTCAAAGGGTAATTGGTTAAAAAGATTCATGGAACTATTTGATGTTTTTGGTGAATTTTTAAGGGACAAGACTGAAATGAAAAATCTACTAACCACTAATGGTAAGTTACTTGGAAGATATTTTCGAAAAACTGAATGAGTAGATGGATTGGGCACCGCTGGCACAGGGCACCGCTAGCACAGTACCCCCCCACCCCCCCCCCGACAGGAAAATTTTTTAAAAATTTTTTTTCAAGGTCAAATTTTAAACAAAGACATATGACTCATGAAGGTCATTTAAACAAAGACCATGACTCATACTATGACTCATCAAGGTCAAATTTTTATTTTCAAGTCCATTTAAACAAAGCCCATGACTCATCAAGGTTATTTTCAAGGTCATATGACTCATACTATGACTCATCAAGGTCAAATTTTTATTTTCAAGGCCATTTAAACAAAGCCCATGACTCATCAAGGTTATTTTCAAGGTCATATGACTCATACTATGACTCGTCAAGGTCATCTTCAAGGTCACATGACTCATACTATGACTCATCAAGGTCATTTTCAAGGGCATATGACTCATACTATGACTCATTAGGGTTATTTTCAAGGTCATATGACTCATCCGATGACTCATCAAAATTTTCAAGGTCATTTAAACAAAGACCATGACTCATACGATGACTCATCAAGGCCAAATTTTTATTTCCAAGGTCATATGACTCACACTATGACTCATCAAGGTTATTTCCAAGGTCATATGACTCACACTATGACTCATCAAGGTCATTTCCAAGGTCATATGACTCATACTATGACTCATCAAAATTTTCAAGGGGGGGTGGGGGGGTACTGTGCTAGCGGTGCCCTGTGCCAGCGGTGCCCAATCCATCTACTTGAATGTGTTGAATAAACAGCTTCAGGGTACAAACAAAACTCCTTTTGATACAAAGACATTGTTCACATTCATCACAATGTTAGATTTATATCAAAAACATATTTCTGAACTAAACTTTGAACTGTTTCATTGGCTAAAAAAGTGTGAAGTAACTGATGGTGCTGTACTTGTCATCGCGGATCATCTGAAAATATTGGCATCTGATTTAAATGAAAGATTTTCTGATTTGAAACAAATTGATTTCCCACCAATGCTAGTGAATGTAACTAATGTTTCAATGCAGTACCAAGAATTTTCAGAGAATCAGAATGATGAATCAGTGAAAACTTTGTTAAGCATTAAAGGAGCAATGGGATAGTTGTGTCAAGAGACAGAAGTTAAATATCCAAATTTAACCAACTTTCAAGAAAATCGTTGCTGCAATTTCCATCTTCGTATTTAGCTGAATGTGGCCTTAGTGCTGTTAATGAATTGCTACTGAAGAAAAGAAACCGACTGGATATCACTGAAAGGGGAGACATAAGACTAAAATTGTCTAATCTGGTGCCTAATATAAGATCTCTGTGTAGCAAGCATTAAGCACAAGGATCTCACTAGCTGTGTACAATTTAGTGAAGGATAATTAAAATTATGACAGTTTATTGAAATGCTTTTATTAAAACTGTTTTATATTTATGTAGTTCAGTTCTGCTTTACATATTTTACATATGTTTATAAACGGAATATAGATGATATTTCTCTAATATTAAAAATCAGAGGCATGCTGAAGGGATTTTTGCATATATGAAAAGTTTACATTTGAAATGGGGAGAAAATCATCGATTGCGTTTTTGGATTTGTTAGTTCTGCACAAGGAATGGATTGACTAACATTAGTAAAAACATTAAGAATAGTATGAGTAAAATAGGTAGAATATGTTTAGCCTTTATTGTCTAAGTCCTAAGTGAAAAGTTTGCCTACCACTGAAATGAAAAACTAATTGTAAAAATCTTCAAGTAAATATCCTTAAAAGGTTATATATTTACCTCTGACTAATAAGATTCCTTAAAATCCCCTTTAAATGACTATAATTCTAACTTTAATTCATATTATCACGAATATTTCCCTATAAAACATGTAAAATAATTTGGTTATTAACCCTAAATAATTTATAAAATCTATTGATAAAACCTGTTATAATTCAATTTTTGTTAATCACTGTAATTTTTTGCAAATCACTGTACTCGAAATTTAAAATAAATAAAACTGACTAGGCCCCTTTAAAAGATTAAATTAATCCATTCAATAAAATATATTTCTTCAAATGATCATTTTTACCGATATTCAACCGATTTAATTACTAATAAAAATCACACGATAAATTTCTTCCAATAAAGATCAATATTTCTCAACTTTTGTCATTCTCCGTCTAAATAAAGATAAAAATAATTTAAAGTTGATGTCAATCCCAATTATCTGTAAAGTTTTCATTGTCAAAACCAAGTAAATTGATCATTAACACTACTTAATAAAACCCTGGATAATTAATAGAAAATTTAATAAAACATTGTTCTAAAACATAAATTTAAATTAATATACAACCTAAATTAATTCACAACCTAATAAAACGATATAATTTCACTTTATTATTGATTCATAACTGACTAATGTATAATGTTGTTGAATTATTATTTTTAAATATCATTATTAAAATTTGTCTTTGAAAAATATATCACTAAAATTTACTTTAAAAATTATCTTAAAAAAATATTTCATAAAAATTTCAATTCTCAATCACCGACTATTATTCCAACTTTTTGTTAATAAATTTAAACATCTTAATTTAATTGACCAAAAAAATAGTCGGATTTTGTATTGAAAAAAAATTTTTGTATTGAAAATCCCAGGACCATGGAGACCCCTTCATGTTAGTCTGAAAAAATCCATGCTTTTTTAATGATAGTCGGATTTTGTATTGAAAAAAAATTTTTGTATTGAAAATCCCAGGACCATGGAGACTCCCTCACTATAGTCTGAAAATTCTATGCTTTTTTAGTGTAGACCGCCTTTTTCTATTGAAAAAAAAATTTTTGTATTGAAAATCCATGGATCAATCGAGACCTCCTCACTATAGTCTGATAAAAAAAAATTTGTACTAAAAATCCCTGAAAAAAAAGTGAGTTGGAACAATTGTGTAATCAAAAGTTGGAACAATTTTACCCATGGGGTAATTGTTCCAGTGACGCCCTAACTACCTACTCATGTAAACTGATAAACGTGATCAGAACATAATTCGACCGGAGTTTTAGACTTATTAATAAACATATTGTGTGCTTTCCTTGAAGTTGACACTATCCTATAGTTTAAATTCTCTAACTACTTTCTTATTTTCCCTTTATAATCCTAAGTACATTCAGAGTACGGCAATACTAACACAAATTTAGGCGCATCATCCTTGCTCACACTATTTCATTTATTTAACTCATCAGACTCACAAACCTCAACAAATTCACACCCAGATTTTTTCAAACATGGATCCTTAGGATTTTTAATAAATTTGTCAACAGTTTTACCATAATTAATAAAAAGGATTTTGAATAACCATTCTTCATTAACAATTCAGCCAATTTGTCAACACTTTTTACTGAATTTACAAAAGTAGAAGACAAAGATCATGAACAATAAATCAACCCCTTCACCACATTTCTTTTATACTTGAATTCAAAAAAACTTTCGGATGAAATATAGATACCAGTATCAGTTGGTTTTCTATAAATTTCTGTCTCATAGTGTTTCTCATTGCGTTGTATTAACAGATCCAAGAAAGCAAGTGATGATTTTTTCTTCGTTTCACATGTTTTTATGTAGACTATTCATATAATACAAAAACTGATCAACATGCCTATGATTTTCAAATATAAGAAAAATATCATCCACATACCGTTTATAAACAGTGGGTTTCATACATTGGAAAAATGCAATTTTCTTTTCCAAGCTTGCTAAAAAAATTGAAGCCATCGTTGGTGCTAAAGGAAAACCCATAGCAACTCCATCTATTTTTGATACCATTCATTATTGAAAAGGAAATTGATTTTTGAAGTAGCAAATTCAAGAAGTTCACGAAATGCCCTTCCATTCAAAATATGATCAGAGATGTTTTCATTCCATACAGGGTTACCAAGTCTGGAACGAGTCAGACCCGAAGAAATTATTTTTACATCCGAAGATTTAATAATATATAATAAATACAAAATATATTTATTCAATAACAATAAAACAAAACAACAAAATTTAAAATTCATTAAAAACATAAAAAATAGGAACTTCAGAAGATATAATTAATTCTTAAAATTATATTTTGTTGTTTTTAATGAACATTCAAGTAAATTTTTTTGTTCTGGTGCTTTTAAATATGTAAGAAAATCTTCACATTTCATGTCGAAATTTATTCTTACAGAAAGTTCAGCTTTAATAAACGCAATTCTCATTTTATTTCTTTCATCTCTCCAAACGGAATTCATTATTGAAAAAAATTCTTTCAATAAATGCATTTCAGGGTTACCAAGTCTGGAACGAGTCAGACAGGAAGAAATAAGTGTTCAAACCGAAGACACGAAGTTACCACATCAAACCCAAAGTCTCGGGTGAAAATGGTCGAGTTGGTAACCCTGATTCCATAAAAAGCAATTGTTTCAACCAATGGTACATTAGTAAACAGACTAAAAACATCAAACGAAACCACAATTTCATCCACACTTTTTTTTATATAATTAATAAAATTAATAAATTTGTTTAAAATCCTTAATTTATATAGTTATTATATCCTATCTGATGATGACAGGAAAACTGTCGAAATATATCGTGAAAAGAATGTTTGATTGGCTTTTACTTATAAATAAATCATTACCATGTATGTTTAACTATTTATTCATAAATTAAATAATTAAGTAATTAAAAAAACTTACAAAATCAACTCCAAGAGTCATCAAATAACTTTCATTAAAATCATCATCCTGAAAATACACATGTTAATTTAATAAATATTAGTTTAAATTCTTGATTATAATAACATAAACAAATTCATATAAAACTACGAACATAAAGTATAATTTATAACTTTAACTACGTAACATATTTTTAGACTAAATTGTGAAAAATTCTAAATAGATTAAATTCATTTGTGCATAAAAATAAGTTTACCCATCCCTCACTTAACAAAATTTCTAGCGTAATAAAATTTCGATTTACGAAATTTTTTTTGCATACATATTTTACTTTTGATTTTTTTTCATCAATTTAAATAGTTCATATAGGAGAGAATGAGAGAAAGGGAGAAAAATGCATATGTATTTCTCAAATTTAATTTCCACATATGTATATACATTTAGTATGTATATGTATATACATCGACTACGGCCATCAGTGAGTCATCGGCGAGGCTATCGATTGCTACAAACAATTTTTACAGAGAAAAACAAAACGCGTCTAAGCAAAAAACGTTAATCCTTTTTTCCAACCAGTTGCTTCGACATCATCTTAAATATAAATGTCCATGGCAAGAACATTGAAAATTTGACTTCCAGTAGTTCAGATTTAGAGTCAACATATGAGTCGAATTGAGAATCTTCGCCATAAAAACAATAGGAATAAAATAGACATTTAAACGACTTTATTAAATGAATTTTAAGATTTTAAGTTTATGTACATGTTCCTTGAAGTGTTTTCGTACTTAGAAATTTTATTTAGTTTTCTAAATTATATAGTATATAATATATAATATATACAGACATATGAATAAAAAATAAAACTGTTTTCAGATTCGAATCATGAACTGCTTTCCTCTATTATGTATAATTTTGTTCTATTAGGTTTTGGTTTTCCTTTATAATTTTGTAAGCCTTACACACATATATATATATATATATATATATATATATATATATATATATATATATATATATATATATATATATATATATATATATATATATATATATATTATATATATATATATATATATATATATATATATATAATATATATATATATATATATATATATATATATATATATATATATATATAATAGACAACTGAAATGTATTATATACAAAGCCTTTGTCAAGGGGGAACTGAATTGCAGCATGTAATTATATACATAATTTCGATTTATGAAATGTAATTTACGTAAATTAAATTTCATTTTACGAAATTTCGATTTACGAACGACTTTTCGTGAACGAATTATTAATTATAGGTGTCTTCAGCATAATTTTATTCGGTAAAATTTATTTACATTTTGATAAGGTTACAGAAAGAAAAATTCATCCTCAACACGTCATGCATAAAAACGACAATTTTTCTAGGCCGGAAGAGAAAGAATCTTCAACAAAGTGTTGACTGTGACAACACAATTTTAAAATAAAAACTATAAAAGTTTTACTAATAAATATGCGAATCCACATATGTTGTTAGACTTTCAATATTAAATTAAACACATTTAAATTAACATTTAAATCAAGTCTTAAACTATATTTTTAAAATTAATGTAACATGTATGTGGCTTCTCATAAATTCATGCTTTTTGTACATTAAACGTCTAAAATAAAACATCCAACAATATATATAATTGAACAACTTATTCCACTGAGAAAAGAATTTAATACTTTTATACAGTGGGAAATTACAATAATAATATGACACTTAGCGATGCCTGACACCTCAGGTAAATAAGCAGTCGGAATTGCCTTATGATAAAAATATTTGGGTAAAACTCATCACAAAATGCATTGAAAAAGAGAATTAAAAAAATTCAATGGACCTTATTTAAATTTAGAACCAAAAAAATCGAAAAGTCTAGTCTCCAGTGATATCATTGTAGGATACAGAAGCTTTCCAAACAAGCAGAAAATTTAATCGAAGGTGTTAGGATTTTATTTTTTATATCTTACTAAGCTTAATATATATTACATAAATTCGACAAGGTATTATAATACTATTTTATTTTGTTCCCATTTTGAAGGAAATTCTGAGTATTAGTTATTAGTTATGTTAAATATTAAAAATTAACATTATTAAATGTCAAGGTCAGCTTATTAGGTGACTACATTAATTTTAATTATTATTTATAATATTGAAATTATATTTTACAGTTTAAAACTGTTAACTATCAATAAGCCGGAAAAAATTCTAGATTTTTAATGCCTCCTAATTACAATTTGGGTTGGATAAATATTTTATTTGAAAATGGAATTAACGTATCAACCAATATATCAGGGTTGTTGCGATCGCGTACATTCTGGGTTACCTTTCTGTCTTGATTTGACACCTTAAACGGAGACGTTGATTTAATATTTATATCAGATTTTGTTACTGAAAAATATCTTAAGACGGTTTATATAGCAAAACTATTACTTCTTAAGAAAGTCGGTGACACAACTTTTTGGGTTACATAAATTTGTTGGGCTAAAATTAATATTAAGAATTTTTGTTTATCTGACAAGTTAACACAATACTAGGTTAAAATAATCAAGGAAAAATTATGTAATGTTTAGTTCAGGAAATAAATATATTGGCAGAAGAAAGTAGAGAAGCACCGCAGCAAATCATTGCTCTATCTGTTTCATCAATAAGTGAGGATGCAAATGCCAAATTGCCAACAGTTCATCATCTACGTTGTAATGTCAGACGTCACTGTCAAGTTCTAATTAGTTCATTAAACGTTCCGTTGAATATAAGTAATATCGATATTCCAGATCATTACAAAGTTACACATGATGGCCAAAATTTCATTCTGAATGATTCTGGCCGAGAGAATAACAATCGAATATTAATCTTTGGAACATGTGACAATCTCAGATAGTTGGAAACAACATCGCATTGGTTTTTGGATGGGACTTTCATAACTGCTCCTGTGTTAGTTTTTCAATTATTTACAATTCATGCACCTATTCATGGACGAGTCATTCCGTGTGTTTATGTTTAACTGCAAGATAAAAAACAGGCTTTGAGACATTAATTATGTTGAATGCACATTTTGAATCCAACCAGCGCCATGGTCGACTTTAAATTGACAGTTATATACAGTTTAGAAAGTTGTTTCCCAGACTGCGAAATTAAATGATGTCCTTTTCATCTAAGTCAAAACATCTAGCGGAAAATTCAAGATAATGGGATGCAACAACACTACCATGAAGATTCCGACTTTGCACTGAAACTACGAATGATACCGGCTCTTGCATTTGTTCCAACAGATGAAGTTATTGGTGCCTTTGAGGTATTATGTGATTTTCTACCTCGAGAATGCTTACTAGTATCAGATTATTACGATGCGAATACCAACTATCAAGAACAAATAATGGTGTAGAAGGATAGCACAGAAATTTCCAGTCCAATTTCGGAAATTACTACCCCATAATTTGGAAACTTATTGTATATCTTCAAAGAGATCAAGGCATTACAAGAAGCTCACCTCACTCTATTGTTAGCCGGACATCTACCAGAAACTCCAAGAAATATATTGATTTAAACGCACGGATTCTGAATTTTAAATAAGACAACAATAAAAAAGAAAAATTGGCACTTGAAAAACGGTAAATAAAATTTAATATAAATTAGAAATTTCAATAAATAATTATAATAAAAGTTAGATTTTAATAAAAATAAAATAACCAAAATAAAAATCACAAAAACAAATCTATTCTGAGTGGTGGCACGCTTCGAAAATGGCGATTTAGTGCTTTAACCTTCCCTCTATATGTGAATAAGTCAAAATATATTTTTGGCTGGAATCGAGGATAGAATTTACGCGAAACTGTCATTTCAGATAATTTGTGTTGAAGGTTTATGTAGCACATTATATGTTTACATTATAGTAAAATAAAATTGTCTTAATAAAGATTTCTAGTTTTATTTCAGTGGCATGTGGAATGACCAGTACTTTTAATTACCTGTTTTATAGCACTCCAGCGCATTTCGGTTGCCGACCGCCGTTCTAAGTGACAGTATAAAATGCGTGTTTATGATTCAGAAAAGCATTCGAATTATAAGAATATTACCGGTATTCACTGTGAACAATATTCAATTACATTCCATGTCCACAACATCCCTAGGAACGTCTGAGATTAAGTATGTTTTGTTTGAGCAATCTCGTTCTCCTTTATTAGGAGAAATCAAAAAATTTCAAACAATTGCAATTTCATGTTTGAAAAATTTAAATCAGAATAATTATTTTCATTAATTGCCTTTATTCTAAACTTTAAGTTATTATATTTATACTATTTAGAACATTTTTAGAAGTGCTCCTTTGAGTTAGCAGCTCGATCTTAATCGTCTAAAATGAAACCAATAAAGCTCGAGTTTATATCCGAAAAAGCTCGAGCTAAAAGAAATAAAATTTAGCATATATTCAACCTGAAACTTTTCGTAAACCCGAACCAAAAGCTCCAATATTCAAATTTTTTATGCAATATATTTACAACATTTGCTGATTTGCTGCTAACTTCAACTACTGATGATAGGCTAAAATTTAATATTTTTTTAGTTAGGTGATTTCCCTATTAAAAATATTTTAGTTGTTTTCAGTTTTTATCCAGTTTTTCTATATCAACTAAAAAAATATTAAATATTTTATAATATTTAAAAGTGAAATCAATATTATATCAGATTTTGTTACTGAAAAATATCTTAAGACGGTTTATATAGCCAAGCTATTACTTCTTAAGAAAGTCGGTGACACAACTTTTTGGGTTACATAAATTTGAAATCAATTTTAGTGGAAAGAATTGAATTACTAGGTAATAATATTTTAAATAGTTGTGTTTTAATTAAGTTAAATTAAAGATATATTTTTTAGTCCTTAAGATGGAATACGAGGTATGTAAATATTTAAAAAAAACAGTGCAACAAAATTCTATCTTGTAAAGGTTCAACTACATCAAATTTGATTAGCCATACATAAAATTAAAAGAAAATCTGTAACCGAAAATTTAGAAAACAATAATCCAAGCATATCACCTGTAACAAAAAAGGTAGAACCACAGGAATTAATGACAAAATTTTTGAAAAAACACCAATGGCTGATATTTTGGCAAAATTGGTTGCAATGGATCGCGACAAAGTTCTTTCATACGATAATCATTTTCACGACAAGGCTATTCTCTACCAAAAAATAATAAAACTATAATGAAATTGGTTATTGAATTTTACAAAGAAAAAAGGCAAGAGTTGGCTGAATATTTTCAAACTATGATAAGAGAAAATAAAAAATTTAGTTTGACGTTAGACGAGTGGTCGAGTAAAAGAAATCGGCAATATATTAATGTAAATTTGCATGAAACTGATGAAAAACAGTATAATTTAGGACTAGTACGTATTTATGGCAGCTGTAAAAGCAATAGAGCTAGTTGAAAAAAAACTAAATGAATTCAGCTTAAATTTTAGTCACATTGTTGGATGTACAACAGACGGAACCGCGGTAATGGTAAAGTTTGGTCGTTTAATTCCGGTCGTTCATCATCAACTATGCTACAACCATTGAATTTACTTAGCAGTTATGGATGTTCTGTGTGTAAAATTTTCTGAATTTATAGTAATGGAAAACATGAGTGAAGATTTTTATGACGGTGAAACTGATGATTCCATTGGAAGTGAAAGTGATGATGAAAATGACGATGAGGTTTTGATATTAGTAGACCAGCAACCGTTACGGTTTCGCGAAAATTATAAACATATTTTAGAAAAAGTTCGAAAAATTGTAAAATTATTTAAAGTGTCGCCATTAAGGTTTCTCTCTCGGGATTTCTCGTTCCCGATTTTCCGGGAAATCCACCAAAATATCTATTCCCGATTTCCCGAGAAAAAAATTAAATTCCCGGGATTATTTTAAACATTTATCAACAAATAATTGAAAATAAATATTTCAAAACTACTTGTTTTATTTAAAAATATTTGAAACCAAAGTAACAATTGACTTTTTTGTTTTCGAGATTATGCAGGTGCACTATAACTATATAATATTTTTTTAAATCAAAGCGTGTGTGTCTACTGTTTAAAAAGCATAAATTTAAAGTTTAAATAATTTTCTTTGTTTATTTGTGAATTAAAATAAGTTTTATTAAATTTCAATAACAATTTTTTTTACTGATATACAATTTTAAATAATAAAGGGTTATTAAGGAAATAGAGTGTCAACAGAAAGGACTTGGAGATTTTATTTTACCATTGATTCTAATAATAAGGACAAAGAAAAATGCAATAAATGTAATCAAATGATTGTGAGAGAAGAAGGTTCGACAAGTGGAATGAATCGTCATTTGAATATCCAACATGGAATAGATTTGGTTACTAAGAACGATAAATTCGACGCACCAAGTACATCATCGCCTGGCACATCTGATAAATCTATTTCAGGAAATCAAAATTCCATTTTAAAATATATAAAGAAAAAAACATTGGAAGAAATCCTTGTAAAACTAGCAGCTGTAGATGGAATTTCCATCAATGTTATTTCGAAAAGTACATTTATTCGTGAATCTATTTCTGCGAAAGGATATTTACTTCCTAAAAATCTTTCACACATAATGAATCTTATATTTAACTATTATGCCGAAATCAAATCCGAACTTAAATGTAAATTTTCAACTATTTTAAAAGCAAATCAAAAATTTTGCTTAACTTTAGATGAATGGACAAGCAGCCGTAATCGTAGATACATGAATATCAATGTTATGTGCAATGATGGAATATTCGAAAATTTGGGATTGGTAAGAATTGAAAGAAGTTTTGGAGCTGAAAAAACGTTAGATATAGTTAATGAGAGGTTAAAGGAATTTAATTTGAATTTATCTACAGATATTATTGCAATCATAACTGATGGAGCAGCCGTTATGGTTAAATTAGCTCCTGCTTTCCATTTGCAATGCTACACACATGGAATTCATCTGGCTGTTTTGGATACTCTTTTTGGTTCTGCTAAGACATAATTATTATTGGTAAAAAATCAGAAGCAACAAGTAGACCAATTATTAGATGATGATAGCGACATTGAAGGTATAGAAAGTGATGATGATGGTCTTGATAAAGAGGAAAATCCAGAATTTGAAGGCATGTCATATGAATATGATAAAAATACATGTGACCTTAAATTCAATGAACTAAAATCACAAATCCAGGATGCAATAAAACAGATCCGCAAGATATCATTATTTTTTTAGAAAATCGCCAGTGCGCAACACAATTCTTCAGCAAAATGTTAAATTAGAATGTTGTAAAGAATTAAACTTATTATTAGACTGCACGACAAGGTGGAATAGCTTGTTAGATATGTTGGAAAGATTTGAGCAAATTAGAATTCCGATTAAAAAAGTCTATGTGAAATTAATGCTACACATCTACTTGATAACGAAGATCAGCTGTTCCATATAGTAAAAGCATTAATTGCTTGTTTACGTCCAGTAAAATTAGCGTCCGTAGCATCATGTCGACGTGATATGGATTTAATAAAAAGTGAGGGGATTCTGTCGTTTGTAATAGAGACGTTAAATGCGTTAGATAATTCAATATCTCGAGAATTACTACAAAATTTTAAATTGCGGATGATAACTCGAAGACCAAAAATTTTAATTTCATTGGTAAAATACCTAAATAATCCAGATTTATTGTATTCTAAACAAGATGATAATTTTTTTGAAATGTCGTCGAAATCTGAAATGATTAAATTATCTAAAGAATTGTCACACCGCCTATTTCCAGTTTATATCATTGAAGACACCGTTGAGCTTGAAAATGAAGATAGTGTATTAATTTCCGTATCGGAAATTAATATAGAATCAGAAATGCCAGCAAATGTTTTGAAACGAAAGCTTGAAAGTTTTATAAATGAGAACCAAAAAACAAAATACCGGAGATAAAATATAAGACTTTATTAACCGAATTTAATTTATTTAAAGCCAGTGGAAAATTAACAAAAAATTTGAAGATGCTCTTAGATGCTCTTCATTGCATTAAACCAACCTCAGTGGAAAGTGAAAGAGTATTTTCGACTGCTGGCCCTTTTGTCAATAAACTTAGGACAAGACTCAACGATAAATTAGTTAATGCACTAGTTTGTCTTAGAACTCATTTTAAGAACTGTGCTGATAAATAACTTTTTTTTGTTCTATTAGTAATTAAGTTTTCTGTTGTAATGAAAAAAAATGAATATATTAAATGTTTTTTTAAATTCAAATTTTTTTTTAATTAGTAGATAGTATAATCCGGGTTTCCCGGGAACATCTTCCAAATATTCTCGTTTCCCGGGATTCATTATTTGGCAGGAAATCAGAAACCCTAGTCGCCATTAAAAAATTATATTTTACATAATTATAAATAAGATGAATATGGTAGAGGTAAAGAATTAACTGTACTGTTAGACTGCGGAACACGATGGAATTCAATTCAAATAATGCTTGAAGGATTTCTGAAAATGAAAAACAGTATTAAGAAAGCTTTAATTGATTTACAGCTAGAACATTTATTTAAATAAGATGATGAAGTTGCAGATATTGAAAGTCTTTCAAATACATTAAAACCAATTAAAATGGCAGTCGAGGAATTAAGTAGGCACAATATCAATCTTCTTACGAGCGAAGGAGTTTTAAAATTTTTATTTGAATCATTAGAAACTCAACAAACTGATATAGCAAATTCAATGCTAATAGCATAGAAATTACGTGTTGAAGAACGAAAAAACAAGAATATTATCTCTACAATTAATTTCCTACAGAACCCATCAACATTAAAAGACAGCTTGACATTAGGAGCTGATGGCTTTTTTAAACTGAATAATAAAACTGAAATTATTAAAAGTATAAAAGAAATGGCTTCTAAGGTTTTTACAACAAGTGTTAGTGGAGTGGAAGTGGAAGTTTATTCGGCTGTGGACTAGGAGGATGATGTACAATGTTCTGAAGTTTCATTATCAGAAAAAGTGAACATTGAAAATTGTTTAAAACCAATGAGTGTTAAAGAAAAACAAACCAATCTTACCTGAAAGAAATAAATGTTTGAATTGGAATTACTCCCAACTTAAACAAAATCTTCGAATTTATTAAAACTATTCAGCCTACATCTACCGAGAGCGAAAGGAATTTTTCAATGGCCAGCAACGTGGTAGCAATAAGGAGGCAAAAACTTAATGATAATAGCCAGGCCCGTTTCTGGCGGGGGTGCAGAAGGTGCCCCAGCACGTAAGCGGCCAAGTTGAAGGGCGGCCGCCGACCTGCTATTATTATATTTTTAAAAAAATTTATTTTAGATAATCTAACAAATAAAGTATACTTAATAAAAGTAAGTTTTACTATTTAGAAATTTTATTATAAACAAGAAAATATTACACCTTCTTAGATGTCAGAAAGAAAAACAAAAAGGAAATCTAGTGCTTATTATCGAAAAAACAAAGAAATAAAATTAAAATAAATAGAAAAACTAAGTGGATCTTTAACACAGTTTTTGGAATCCTCAAAAAAATCATCTGTGGCAAGTACGTCAGAAAGGTCTAATACAGAAATTTATACTGAATACCCTGATACATTTCTGGATGTGCTAGATTCGTCTTCAAGTCCTACAAAGAAACCAGAACAGCCATGGTAGATCCAGGAACATGGCCTGAATAGATAATTAAACAACTTTTAGAAATTTTAGTGAAGAAAGGACCTGTGCAACTTCGTGATAATATTCATTTCTCATCGGATGAGACAAACAGAAGATTTTCTGCAACATATTTTTTTAAAATTTTAGAAAATGGTGAAACAATTTCCAGAAACTGGATAGTTTACTCCACTAAATTGAATATGGTATTTTGTTTTTGCAGCAAACTATTCAGCAAAAATATTATTAAGCTGACCAGTGGTGGATATTCTGATTGGCGACATGCAACAACGTATTTTGTTCAACATGAAAACAGTGCACAACATATCGAATGTTCAAAAAAGTGGTGTGAATTTAAATTTCGGATGCAAAAGAACTGCACAATAGATAAAGAGCTTCAAACATATTATGAAATGGAAACAAAACGATGGCGTGGTATTATTGAAAGAATGATAGCTAGTGTTCAATTTTTATATGGTCAGTATTTAGCATTTCGCGGCCCATCGACAGAGTTATACCATCCAAATAATGGAAATTTCGTGAAAGCTGTAGAAATGTTAGCTAAATTTGATCCGATAATAACAGAGCATGTAAGAAACGTACAAACTGCAAAACAAAAAGTCATATGCCACATTATTTGGGAATCCATTTTCAAAACGAAATCATTGAATTATTAGCAGCAACTGTAACAAAGAAATTAACAACCATTATAAAAAATTCAAAATATTTTCTATTATACTTGATTGCACGTCAGATTTAAACCATGTCGAACAAATCACGTTTGTTGTTCGGTGTGTGAATTTGAGGTAAAATAAAGCAACAGTCGAAGAATATTTTCTTGGTTTTTCTCCATTAGCTGATACAACTGGTGAAGCTTTATTAAACTTCCTTACTAACGAATTGTTGACTAAATTTAGCTTGGATGTACAAAATGTTAGTATTGAAGGCTATGATAATGGATCCAACATGAGATGTAAAAATATAGGACTTCAAAAAAGAATTTTAAATATTAACCCCACAGCAACTTTTGTTCCATTTGCAGCACATAACTTAAATTTAGTTTTCAATGATGCTGTTAATATTAATAATGAAACAGTTGCATTTTTCGATATTGTTCACGAATTATTTAATTTTTTTTCTGCCTCTCCATATCGATGGTATATGTTAAAAATCAAAATTAAAAATTTTACTTCAAAAAACCCTTAAGTGGTACTAGATGGTCAAGCCGTATTAACGCTATAAGAACCTTGCACCAAAATATTAAAGAAATTTCTGAAAGTTTAACTAATTTAAAAAATGATCAAAGTAGAGATATAAGCACAAGAAATACGGCAAATTCATTATCTGGAGAATTAAAGTCATTTAAATTTTTATGTTCGTTAATTATGTTCGTTAACTCTCAAAAATTGACGTAGTAAGCAAAATGCTACAAAATTCCAATATTGACATTAATGAATGCAGTAAAGCGTTGGGTAATTTTAAAAGATTTTCAAATGAGAAACGAAACGATGCCAGTTTTAATGAATATATAAGTGAAGCTACAAACCTTGCATAAGTTATTGATGTAGAAAATGAATTTCCACAAACCCGTATAAGAAAAAGACCTCGTCAATTTTTATATGAATCATGTGATGAGTTTGTAGAACATCATAATTAATATATAATTAATTAATTTTTATTTTCGTATTATAGATAGAGCGAATAACTCTGTAGAGGAAAGATTTACGTTATTAGATCAATGTAATAATATCTATGGTTTTTTGTATTCTTGGATTTGAAGTTTTTCTACGAATAAATGTTATGGACATTTATTTATAGAAAAAGACGTGAATGGTTTTGAATTATTTAACGAATAAGTTTTGGAGAAATATTTCCCATGCGGCAAAGCCTGCAATGACTTTGAATTACATCATACAAAAGGACTTAATATCCTCATTTCCCAATTTTTCTATAGCGCTAAGAATTTTTTAACACTGCCTGTAACTGTAGCATCTGGAGAAAGAAGCTTTTCTAAGCTAAAATTAATAAAAACTTACCTCAGGTCATCGATGTCAGAAGAAAGGCTAACCAATCTTGCTTTGTTATCGATAGAAAAAGATATTTATGAGAATTTAAACTTATTCCAAGTAATTGATAATTTTGCTTCAGCAAAAGCAATAAGAGTAAAATTGTGAAATCTTTTTTTGGTACTTTGTTTTATATGAAACTAATAATTTTTTTTGTTTATTGGAATAAAATACTAAAAGATATTTGTTGATTTACAAATTTTAGTTACATTTTATAAAAAATTTTAAAAACTTTGCTTTTTTAATATATCATGTTGTCTTAAATAAAAACTTTCTTCACTCATTTTTATTAGGTTTTCATATTCTAAATTCAATTCCATAAGGGTCAATTTTTACAAGATAATAATTCCCATCGGATAATCCGCACATCAGCAAATTCTAATCAAAAAATTAAATTAATTGGGGCACCAATATTGTTTTTGCACCTGAGCGGCTGCAACGCAGGAGCGGCACTGATAATAGCATCAATGCCATTTTATTATTAAAAAGCTATTTTGTCAAAGCTAATTAAACATTTAATTCTTTTAAAATTTACTGTATTACATTTTTTTAGTATACTATCAAATTGAATTTGAATTTATGAAATTAATAAAATATATATTTTTTAATAGCCATATCCATATGTATGTTTTTTCTTGAAATTGTAGGAATTAAAATCTCTTTCATGAAAGCTCGAGTAGTTCGAGCTACCCGAGCTCGGAAGGAAAAAAGCTTGTCAGCTCGAGCTTGAAAAAAGTGTCGGGTTTTGCCAACTCTAGTGTTCAATTTTGCGATTTATATTTAGAATAAATCTAAAAATGTTAGTTTCTATCGAGTAATTGATTTTTTTTTAATTAGTCGTTTATTAATTTTACAAATTAAGTGGCTAAAATGGAAAGGCGACAAAAAAGAGAATTTGTGATGACCGCGTGACGCCATGATAACGGTCTAGAGGTTAAACATAAATCTATCAAAAGCTAGCCCTTGATACCCTGATCGAAATGAGAATCACAACTAAGATAAAGGCAAAACGATGATAGAGACGCTATTGACCTTTACCAACATCACCAATAAGGGAAGTAGAAAAAAAAGAAGGAAAACGAGAATTAAGCTAACAATAGTTATGCCAATAAGTTAAGTAAAAATCAGTAATGTAAACATGCAAACATGACACCTAAATCTGATATTGACAATTAAATTCCACTGAATTCCACAAAAATATTTTTAGAGGGAGGGAAATATTAAAAATTCCAATACCTTAAAAATTTTATTTTACCTCCACCCTCCTATTTTTTTTTTGATTTCATAGAAATCTCGATTGATTTCAGAAATTTATTACTCGTTCGATTCGCAGCAACCGCTTCTACAAACCTCACCTAGTGCTTTACCAGATATGGCCAAACAAACTATTATAATTTTTCAAAATCTTCTCGACAGATTTCAAAGAATTTTATCTCATTCGATTGCATGCAATCTACTTTACAAATTGATTTTTTATGATTTACTAGAAAAAAACAATGTATACCATCGAACCTATTTTTATAAAAATTAAGAGATTTAGAATTTAAAATTACCAGACAATTAACATAATTATTTTCAATCCAAAAAAAAAGTTCAAACTTTAAATAGCAAGAATTTTTTTATTTAATCATTTAATCAATTTTTTATAGAATATCAATGATGGAAGAAACCTCACAAAATATGTCAACTCACGAAACAATAAGAGGTAATATTTTATTAAAATGTACTTTTTAATATTCTCTTTATATAAGTAACAAATTCTCACAATGAATCAAAAATCAATTGTATTCTTTTTATAATTTATTGGTTTCTTAATTTAATTAATAGCTTCATTCAAAAGAAAAACAGATAATGATGTTAATCTGCGGTTGACAAAACAAAAACAGAATACAAGAAACAATATTAACATTCGAAAATATCACGAATATAAAACTTGCAATCAAAAGGCCTATTCAATACCAGCAGGATGCCAAGTAAAACCAATTACATATTGGTTTAAAAAAAAATTTATAATGTAGGATCCTGTAAGATTAATTCAATGTATACAACATTAAAGCAACAAATATATCAAGCGGAATTACAGATTTTTAATTACTTCGATTTAAAAAAATTAAATTCAAATATTGATTTTATTAAAGATTTAATATTCATCAATTTAAAATAAATAATTTAAAGTTTAAATTAGTTTTTTATATTTCACTTTTATTCAACTTTTGTTATTTGTCATAATAGTAGAATATCCAACATACAAACACCCCAACAGTCCCAAAACAAGTTTTAAAGGGACTGCTGGGTTCTCACAAATCTCTTGTAATTACACATCAACACGCAATACATAAACATAAATATTAGGGTGGGTCGAAAATTTTTTTTTTCTNCTGGGTTCTCACAAATCTCTTGTAATTACACATCAACACGCAATACATAAACATAAATATTAGGGTGGGTCGAAAATTTTTTTTTTCTCCAAACATGCCTAAAAAGTTGTGCTTATGCTAGAAAATGAAATATCCCTGCAAAAGACTGCTGTTTAAAAGGGTTTACAGGTCCCAACTTTTGTTTGTATGTATTAGTACTATCCCAGTAAAAATGCTCGCACATGTGCCATTGTAAATTCATCCTGCAAGCAGTCACACGCTTGCAGAAAGACCATTTTTGACATGCTCTATTCACAAGTCCAAGCTAACGCGTGCATGTATAGAGAGGTTAATTCACGGAAGCACCTTCACACAAGCACTCACAAAGACAATTTCTTCTGAACAATACTAACACACACACTACAGTCAACACATAATCCACATGGATACTACTAGTCAGTCTAAACTCAGATAATTTAATTTGTTTCGATTGGATGTCAAGTGTTTGCTGGACATAATTAAAAAAGTTAACTTGATGATTCACTTTTATTTTGCCAGAGCTGAGTACAGAAGAGCAGTTATGAAGGGACAGGGAAATAAGCAATTTCGCAAAACAAGAAGTAAATCACGTCATTGTCTGTTTGGTCAAACTTGTGAACTACCCAGAAACCAATTACCTACTTGTGAAGATGTGTTTCGTGATTACTGTTACAATGAGAAATGTACGCAATTTCATACTGGCTTTAACGAACAAGCAACTCTTCTCGCAAATAAGGTGAAGGAAATTTATATGAAGGCAAGTATCCCAACTGTTGAGTTCAGTAGTATTGTGGTTCGTGTCAAGCGACTAATATCAAAAGTGCGTGAATTAGAGAAGTATCCAGTATGCAAGAGGTCATCTGCCAAATTTCAAGATAAGTTAAGCTCGTTTTCCAAATTGTTTGACATATGTTGCTGCAAATGTTTTAATGATGGTGCTCGTGGAAGAAGTCAGTGTACATGCCGATTGGCCTTGAAAATTCCTACCTTAGAGTGGGAGTTCTGGATTGACCAACAAACTACCAGAAACATGAAAATCGGAAATACGGACAGACAGGAAACCTCAAAATTGAAGAGAAAACAAACGAAAAGCAGCCCTACAGGAAAAGGAAAACAAATGAAAAATGCAATAATGGACACTGAAGTTAACGATCTACATCCGACCTCAAGAAGTGACACGGAGAGTGAAGCCGCTAGTGATGAAAGTAAAGATAAGTTAGACAATTCAACAGAAAGCTCAGAGTCAAGCGTAGAAGAATGTGATGAATTTCAAAATAGAAGACATTATCCTGAATTAAGTAAAGCTGTTGACAGATGTGGTGTGAGCAACAGAGACACGTGTTTGCTAGTAAACGCTTTTCTGAAAGATATGGAACTGTTATCCTCTCAAACAATCATCGATCCCGCAAAATTACGACGTCAGAGAAAGTACTGGAGGGAGAGAGAAATTGAACAGCATTCAGCAGAAGCGAAAAACTTGATTTGCCTCGGTTTCGACGGGAAACAAGATTCCACCTTACTTCATAGAAGGATCCTAAAAGAGGAGCATTATGTGATTGTCGCCTTTCCAGGGGATACATATATCGATCATGTTGTACCTCAAAGTAGTAAAGCTGTGGATATTGGCAAAGAAATCATGTCAATCATCGTTAGCACGCAGTCCTCACTGACCCTTCAAGCAATTGTGTGCGATGGAACCAATACAAACACCGGAAAAAATAATGGAATAATCAGAAGACTCGAAAAAAGCCTAGGGCGACCTCTACAATGGCTGATATGCTTGTTGCATGCAAATGAATTGCCATTCAGGAAGTATTTTTCAGTCGTCGATGGTGGAGAAACAAAAGGTCCAAAAACGTCATGTGGTGAAATAGGAAGCGTTCTTGATTTTGATCCAAAAGACAAGCCCGTAGTAGCCTTTATGTCCCTTCCTGGAAAGGTCGTAGATATTAGTGAAAATGTCAAGAAAGAATTGAACACTGATCAATTGTATTTCCTCAGAGTATGCTTGGCAGTCCAGAAAGGGTACCACAACAACAAGGATGTCCCTTTTCTACAAATGGCACAACCAGGAAATTTGAATCACAGTCGCTGGCTAACGAAAGCTAATAGAATTCTGCGACTATATATGTCCGAAACTGCTCCATCTGAACCTCTCATGCGAATAGTGAAATTTATTGTCAATTTCTATGGACCGTCATGGTTTTATATAAAGATTCACTCGTCATGCCAAGATGGTGCAAGAAATATTTTTTATATGCTCCAACTTCTGCAGGATTTGGATCCATCAGACCAAGAAATCATCTTTCCTGTCATTCAGAACAACAATTACTTCTCACATCCAGAAAATATACTCCTAGCTGCTGTTGGTGATGATGATGAAGAAATCAGAAAGTTTGCAACAGAAAAAATCATAACTGCAAGACAAAATTTTCTCCCTTCCGAAGTGATTCGCACTATGGACAAGAATACTGTCTTTCTTCAGTCGTCTGCTACATCATATGCTGACATGATTGACTGGACAAAATGTAATTTGACGCCTCCCCCTCTTTTATCTCATATATTGGATCATGAATTGAAGATGAATAAGAAAATTACATTAGAACAATTTCCCTGTCATTCTCAAGCCGTTGAAAGAGCCATCAAAGATGTTTCTTCTGCCAGTTGCAAAGTGTTTGGTCACAAGTCCAGACATGGTATGGTACTACTGTGTAAAAAATCAAGGAAGGAATTGCCCAAGGTGCAAAGCAAAGCTGATTTCATGTGACTTCTTTTTATGCCCTCGCTAATACATTTCTAAACTTTTGGCTGGATGTTTTTAATAAAAAATAATTTCGAAAGTTGATTTTTGTATTTGAAAAGGATAATTCAAATTTGGCCCTTCCTAATCACTGACGTTGTCAGGATATATTTCAATGCGGGATGAGGACACAGAATATACTATCTCAGCCCAAGAGAGTAAATAATATACTTATAAGCTCTTAAGAAAGCTACATCTAAATATGGACAAAGGCGCAAAACACATTCCGACACTAGCCAAATTACATTGTTTTCACACTTATGTTGAACTGCATTTTCGGAGAAAAGTTGGGAGCAGTAAATGTCCATAAATCTAAGTAAAATGGTTTGATTCGATTTTTCTATACCAAAATACAACTTTTTAACCATGTTTCCTTTCTTGAACTCAAAATTTATTAACATTCGACCCACCCTAATAAATATATACATAAGTATATAAATATATAACATCGAAACATCACAGCATACTCCATATTGAATGTTCCAAGTTCAAAAAGTAAATCTTTATTAGATATATTTGTAAGTAATTTAAATTTTTTTTAAATTTTAGAAATGCATTTATTCACAAGAAAGTAAAAATAATTTTTTTCTATTATTGTTTATTGTTATTATTATTTGAGCCGTTTATTTTGAAAGTGGATAACTCCATTTATTAAAAAATCAAGCTAGCTATTTAAATAATTACATTTTTATGTTACATTTTCATTTTGCAGCAAATTACAAATAGTATATTTAAAATCACAAAGATTTTGGAAAACGAAAATTAATTGGTCAATAAAATGATAAAAAAATTTATTTTAAAAATTGCTTAACGTAAATGGACTTTGGTCACTTTCAAAATAAACAGCTCATTTATTATTATTATTATTATTATTGTTATCATTACTTGGTTTAAAAAGATTTTTATAATTGAAAATGTTCATTTTTTGATGAGGTCAAGATTTCCGGAAAGTATCTTGTTGTTATTATTATTATTATTATTATTATTATTATTATTATTATTATTATTATTATTATTATTATTATTATTATTATTATTATTATTATTATTATTATTAAACAGTTAAAATTTTCAACATTTACTTGTGATATGTTTGAATCAAGTAATTCACTGTCAACCAAATATTCACGTTATCATTTGGTTGATTTGTATTACATTGTTATTAATATCCAACAATATCATTATTGAGTTTTTACATGCGTTTAAATACCAAATCATTAATTTATTTTTGGTATAATTTTTTGGATAAAGAAGTGAATATATTTATATGTTTGAAAAATATGATCAAATCTATGGATATATATATAATTGATTACTACTATTTATTCATTCAACATGTATCAAATCAGTAATTTATTACAATTAAGATGGAGTTATTTTCTATAATTGAAATTAATGGCTCTATCAATATTTACCAGTGGCGTAGTGAGGGGCGGAGTGACACCAAACGTCAAATGTGACTAATACTACCGAATTGTACTATACTGAAACTGAACCGATGTCTTGCGTAACTAGTCTAAGAAGTCTAATACTCTTACATTATAAACTCCGTTCACTTTTTATTAAACGCGAAACCGGAAACACAAAAAAGAGTATGTGAGACTTTTGAAGGTGAATGTTAAATAATTCAAATTAATAATTACAATAAGCTATTACAAAAAAATTAAATGAGAAATTATTAAATTATAGATATATAAAAGATTTCTGATATATGCTAATTGCCAACTAATACAAAATGGATTTAGCTGTTGAATGATCGGTAATCCGAATTGCATTCAGCAGCTAAAGTAAAAATATAAGCATAACAGTTACGCTTTGAAAAATTTTCATAGTGGAGAAAAACTGTTTAGATGTAATATCTAAAGTTATTTCATTATTTTTGTTAAGTGAATATGTGAGTAGTGTACTAGTGTTTTAAGATTTGCATGTTACATAATGTTGTTAATTAGTTGATATTATAATTTTGTAATTTATGTGATTTTCTATTTTTGATTTGTTAAATTATTACTGTAATTTAAAGTTACAATTTAACAAATAAAAAATAGAAATTCACTTAATTGACACAAATTCATAGTGAGAATCAGTGCAGCAAGGCGCAAGCACTTTAAACAAATTAGTACTGTGAAGCACCATATGAGAATTCTCACAGAAGAGATACTTTTCTGTTATAATCGGAGCAACAAAATATTTTACATGGATGAGTAGTTTGTCCACGAGTGTTGATTAATCTTTTTAATCAATATTCGACATTCGTTAATCTTTCCATTTTTAACGCAAATATAAAGGGCATTGTAATGTATTGTTATTTTTGTACGTATTTTAGTGTTCACAATTAGTAATTGTGAATACTAAAATATAAACTGTCACCATCGGGGAAATCCAGATTGTCAAAAAAAAACTATATAGCGATAATTTACTATGGAAAAAAAATTGGAAAAAAAAATTGGAAAAAAAATCGATAGGAAATAAAATAGCTATTCAAGACTTTAAACCCCAAGAATCGCAAAGGACGGCAATTAACGAAGAAAATTAATTAAAAGGAGATAAAAGAATTCTTCAAAGAAAACAGACTATTCAAGTACTAGCTTCAAATACACAAGTAGACGAAAATCAAATATACAGTCAAAGATACAAGTGTCGATCTTTCGGATATACAAATAAACGGGTATCAAATATACAATCGAAGATACAAGTGTCGATCGTAAGAGAATTCTTCAAAGAAAACAAACTATTCAAGTGACAGTTTAAAATATACAAGTAAACGATCTGGTAGTAGTATCCCCAGGCTTCCAAATACTACCCAAGAGTATAGCCGAGGACAACCTTCCTAATTACTAAGGAAATAACCAAGTTTACAGTCCTATAACCGGGATAATTAAGGTCTTATATTTCTTATTAATAAAGGTTGATTTAATAACTTGTTAGTTAATTTTATATTCTGGTTTTATTATTATTATTATTTTATTTGTGGTGACATAGCATACACCCCGATAGTCCCAACACAATTTTTTTATCGGTGACTCTATCGGGCTCATCATATTTCTATACATAATAACACAACGAGTTCGTAACATCCCCAAATATATTAGGAACATATAATATAACAGGCATATTTATATTAAACTAAGATTAAAAGTGACAGTAAACTAATTTTGATTTGTAGCATTATTTTATATTTCCATTTATTTGAAACAGACTATTTCGATGTTTAACAAAAAAAGAAAAAACTAGCTGGATATGAATACAAGAAACACAGAGAAGCTCGAACACAAGATGCCGCTAGTTCTGCTACTACCAGCCATTTTTTAATTCCACTTCATAACACTAAAATAGTTGTTGGTCTATCTGATTATATACCCATAATGATGCCTTTCTACCATATGATCTGCCAACTGGGGCTGAGACCGTTAAGCTAAGTAGTCAAGATCAGCCGAATGATATGATTGAAAATGTTGATATCCATGATATGAATGTCCCCGATAGTCAGTCAGATGAACCAATTGAACTTGAATATCGTGAACGCGAACATGGACGCCTAAACAACTTGGAATCGAATGGTCCTGATTTAGCTGTTTTAAGTGATGCAAGGAATTGGTCATACCCCATTACAAATGATTTAATGACATAACTTGTTAGACGTGGTCCTTCAGCTATGCAGAATGTAAACGGGCCATTCCCAGTGTTTGACAGGCTACACGAATCAAGGACAATGACTACAAAGCAATTTTTCAAAAAAAATGCCAAACAATGAAAAGATTTTACGATCATGAATGATGTTTTCTTCTTCAAGAAATGCATTGTATTGTTTTTTTGTCGTCTTTTTAATCCTGATCATAGTTCATTTGGAAGCTTTGAAGGATTTACAGTTTGGAGAAAACTGAGCCCAAAAGTGGTTGAAACAAGCCCAGCTCACCTGGTGGCTTTTGACAGTTGGAAAGATATGGCAGTACCCTTTGAAGCAGTCTTAACGATTGATTGTGGACTTCAACTGAAAATTGCTAAGGATGCTGCCAAATGGAGAGATTTTAAAACGAATTTTGGATGGGATTTTGTTTTTATCCAAACAAAACCTTCCACTTAGAGGACATCGCGAAAAATTATCAGAAGAATCTGATATTAATTCTGGAAGTTTTATTGAATTAATGAGACTCGTGGGGAAATATGATGCAGTTTTAAGAGAACACATCACAAAAGTTACAAGTGGGACAAAAACTGTGTCATACCTATCCCCTGACAATGTGTTTCGCTCTTTGGATGCAGCGTCCGATCTGCTGTAATTGATGACGACAAGATTGCGAAATATTTTACAATTATTTTCGAAAGCACGCCGGATCCATCTTAAAGTGATCAGATGTCTCAGGTTCTGGGTTATGTCGATATTCGTGACGGAACAATGGTGGTCAAGGAAGAGTCGAAAAACTCAGAAATGATGGACTTCATTTGAAAGATTGCAGAGGTCAAGGATACAAAAATACTGTGACAATGGCTGGAATTCATACTGGGGTTGGAAAACGTATCTCAGATATCCACCCAAAAGCTATATTTGTACCATGTACAAATCATAGTTCAAATTTAGCAGGAGTGCATTGTGCTTAGAAAGTTGTTAATGCAGTAACATATTTTGGAACAATTGAAAAATTGTATGTCTTTTTTTCTGCATATACACATCGCTGGTCCGTTGTAGTTGCAAACATGATGTGGTGGAAGCAGTAGCTTCAAACACAGAAGGATTTGTTGAATCTCTGGAAGAGCTGGGTGACGGCAATTCTGAAACTAGTCTGCTCACTATTAGTCCCTAGTACTAGTTTAAGACTAAGTTAAAGACTAAATTAAAGTAGTTTAAAGGATAACATTCACCCTTTATAGGTTATTTATTAAATGCAGATTTCAAAAAAATTGCATTAATTGGGATAGTTTGTACAGTGCATATTATGTGCACAATAATAAAAAATAGTCAGCCGAAAATTCAAAATAAAAACTCAAGTAACTAGATAAAAATGGACAAGGGCGGCATTTTTTAGTTTCGCCCCAGGAGGCACTTTGCCTCAATACGCCACTGATACTTACTGAAAGGGTAGAATTCACGTTTAAGTTAAAAAGGAAAATTGCCAATAAACATATAAATTGTATTTATCAAATTGCAAAACAATTTTGATATGAGAGATCTAATAAAGGAAGTAAAAACGACAATACCAAATTGCGAATAGTGCCAAAAATTTAAAGTTGTAACTGCAAAGATAAAAGAGAAACCAAAAGTACTTGAAGCATCCGAACCTTTCGAGAAAATATATATGGACATCTGTGGACCAATGAAAGAAACAGTTAATAGGAAAAGTACATTCGCGCAATAATCGACAATTACAGCAAATACATCTCGTTAACAGCAATATATAAACAGGATGAAGAGACAATTGGAGGATATTATTAAACAACTGGATTCTAAAATTTGGGGCACCCAAAGAACTACATGTAGATTGCGGGAAAACATTCGAAGTTAATAGCATAAAGAATATGAACAAAAATATAGGGATCGAGATAGTGTATTCGAGCCCATATCATCATAATACGAATGGAATAATCGAAAGACAATTCCAGACAATAAGAGATTTTATTAATGTATCACTGAAAGACGGAAATAAAAAAAAGACTGGGCAGTTCTTATCCCAGATATAGAATATACACTCAACGCGACAATCCAAAAAACAACGGAATTAAGTCCAGCTGAAATTATTTTTGATAGGAGAATTGATAGATCGAAATGGTATAATGATAGTAAAATCAACAGGAAAGCTATCGCTTTGAAAATTGAAAGTGAAAGACGAAATGACGAAACAACAACTGCAAGGAGACAAAGTGTTAATAAAACGAGAAATACGAAACAAGGATCAAGATAGATATGAAGTACCATACAGGGTAAAATAACGAATACACGATCTTAGTTATATGCTAAAGAGATAAAAGTGGGAAGACTTTAATCAGAAATATTGAAAAGATTAAAGAATTTAAAGAAGGGGGATGAAAGGGTAGAATTCACGTTAAAGTTAAAACGGAAAATTGCTAATAAACTTTTAAATTGTATTTATCAAATTACACAAATTTTTATACAAACATTTAAATTAATAAATTAAAGTAAGCTTAAAATATATATTACTACTTAATTAATAATTTAAACCAGCATTGAAATCAAAATCAAAATTAAAAGAAAAGCCTGAAAGATATTTGTTTAAATATTACGAAAAAAGCGCAGTTTTGTGAATGGAATAAATTTTAAGCGATTTTATGTTGGTAAGTTTATTAAGTAATTTTATTAATGGATACCGAAAATGAATTTGATGTCGTTGCTGCTAACACTTATAGGTATAATTTATTGATGCAATATATCATACCTATTTTTCATGTTTCGTACTTTATATTATGATATTTTACACCCTTTTAACACAAAACAAACTAATTTAGAAAATTAACAAAATCACAGTCAATTTAAATATATTATATCATTTGGTGTAGTCTTTAGTAAATTCATAAGTAATCAATGTATATTTGTTAGAAATATATGGTTATTTTGAGAATAATTTAACAAAATGGGTAATATAAGTACATATATATTTCATAGAAATATTGCCAATATATGAATATTTGATATACATAGTTATTAGACATTAAATTTAAAAAATTTCTTAACTAGATTTACGGACTGAGCCAATTTGACTAATTTAAAATCTTATTGCTATATATATATATATATATATATATATATATATATATATATATATATATATATATATATATATATATATATATAAAATAATAATAATGATTTATTGTTTTTTGAATACATATAATTTGGTTTTTAGATATGCCATGAAATATAAGTAAATATTAATTACTCTCCTCTACCGGCTCCCTCATTTCGCACATCAAATTAGGTATACCTATTTTTAGGGCTATTTTTACACGTAAATCTAGTGTTAATCAATCTAAATATATTAGTTAATTATACATTGTCGATTGAAGTAATCTTTAGCAAATACAGAAGTACAGTTGAACCTGTTTTTGTGCGATTTTTATGAGGTATATGAATTTACCTCGAGATTCAGTTCGCCATTTAAGTTCGCTGCGAGGTTATTTCAATCTCAACGTTGTAGCCGGAGTCTATTATTTTTTGTTTATTGTATTTGCTGGTTGGAAGGTCAAAGGGTTTCCAATATTCCGATTATATCTTCCTTATCATTATTTAGAACCTAGGCTAAGAAGTTCTAACCTTAGAAGATAAAGAGTGCCCAATACCCGTTGAAGAGAACCTAACGAACCCTAGCTCGTCTTAGGCGTACCAAAATAGATTAGCAGCTATATGCAGCCAAGCAGCGACACATGCGAGTTGTGGCGTTAGTAATGATAAGTCAAATTTCGATCACCTATGTTGATTTCGAAGCAATTTCAGCAGAGCCGACAAATAGCACTTTCGGCAAAGGCAGTTTGCCCAAATATACCGATATTTGTAAGAATAATCAAATATGGTCATTGGTAGAAAAACTGCAATTCAAGTTATAAATTTTGGAAAGGCAAAAAATAATAGAAGTAGAATTGACAGTCTTTACTTCTCAATCAATAATTTTGATAATTTTAGCATGAATTTTAGTCAATTATGAAACCAAATTTTCGAGCTTTAATAAATCTTTCATTTCAACGAGTGTTTGTTTTGCTACTCGGAAATAAATTGTCTATTCAAAAATAATAAAAATATTGTAGCAAATTTTTACCAAGTTTTGGCGGGATCGTTAAATGGAATGATGGGAAATGGGTAGAATTATGTGACACAGGAACGAAACGAATGAGACAACCAAATCTTCAGAAATAGGAAGGCACATAATGAAACGACGTCTTTATTATTATTATTATTATTATTATTATTATTATTATTATTATTATTATTTTCTTATATTATAAAGTCTCTTATTATTATAAAGTCTCTCCAATATATATATATATATATATATATATATATATATATATATATATATATATATATATATATATATATATATATATATATATATATATATATATGTCGTAGGCAAATGGTAATTTTAGGAAGATAACTTTTGGCTAGGCAAATGCCATTTGCCTGGTCAAATAGCTTTACCTATTATTTCATTTCCATTTGACTAGGAAAATAGCATTTGCCCAGGCAAAAGCCATTTGGCTAAATCTTTGTTGGGCAAATAATTCTAATGTTATAAGTAAAAATTCTAAATAAAAATTCTAAGGTTATAAAGATATGAAGAAAAAAATTGAAATAACCATTATAATGTATTATTAAACCATAATAATTAACTTTTTTCAAAGTACCTACCTCTATGTTTTCCTAGTCAAATGGAAATGAAATAATAGATAAAACTATTTGACCAGGCAAATGGCATTTGCCTAGCCAAATGCCATTTATATATATATATATATGTATATATAGTGAAAAAGATGTACGAGTGGCGATTTTTATTAATAAAATCTTTACCGTGTTTATTTAATTTTTATTAATTCTAACGATTTAATTTAATAATTTAAATAATTTAAACTAACTTTATTTTAATTTTTATTATTTTACTGAAATTTTTAGTTTCAATTTTTCAAACCTATTTATTCCTATTCCTCTTCTTAACGTATGCACTCATTGTCATAGCTCCTTTGTGTGCAAATTCGAGCCATAACAGCCATAATTAATGTGATGATGGTCTTTCGGGTAAATACGGCCAATAATCATTTTTTACGAATTTGATTATGGTGTTTTGTATTTAAATACGACCAATAATCCTTAAAATTTATTTTCGTATTATCAATCATCTATTTTATTTTCTTGTTGGCTTATTTTTTGAATGCGTTATTTCTTAACTGTGATGGTGATTGGAACTTTTTGCGTTTTCTGATTTTATTATACGTGTTTTATTTAATCTTAATGTATTGTGTACATTATTTGGTGTATGATCATATATTTTAATTCAACTTGTTGCGATTTTTATGCTATGTATTTCCTACTCATTAAAACAAACTCTAAATTCTCGGTTCTAGCCCAACACAACCATAAAATATAATTTTTGGTTAACGAATTCCAATAATAATTCTAAAATCATATGAATGTAATTGATTTTATTTTTTAATAAAACAATGCAAAATAGCCATTTTTGCGAAATTCAAAAGATATCCAGTAAACGGAGAGCTCATATATTTCTTAATTTAAAATTATATTGTATGAATAATTTTTGAAATATTTATATATTAAATATTGTGCTAATTAATTATAAAACCGGGTTTAAATATTAATCGTATTTATTAAAAAAATGCCTGAATCTGTAGAGATATCGATATTTTTTTGATATTCACGAATTTTCGACACAACCGAAAATGCTTATTAACCTTCTGTCTGTGCATTGGGGTAAAAAGGACCCCAGTCTTTGTAATAAGTGATATAATAAGTTTTTACACCAACTAACTATGTCAAGCAACTAGATTTGCCTCAACTAAGGTTTTACACACATATTACAAAAAAAATAATCAAAAAAACATTATATATGACGTAGCTACGATAGTTTTAAGCAATTTAATTATATATTGGTGCATTGGGGTTAATCTGACCCCAATTTTTTTGTTATGCATTTTGAATCAAAATCATATTCTTTCCTTTCTTTTGTATAGTTTTTTATCAATAGTTTCGAAAAGACTCACCATTTTGTATTTAGTATTACATTTCTTTGTGTTTTAGGGGATTATTATATATTATTAATTATATATTCATATAAAAAACTATTTGGTGACTATTTTTATAAGGTGAGAATATTTATATATTTTTGTGGTTGTTTTGTGTAGTCTAATTTTCTAGGTATATAATAATTTGGATTGTTATTTAGATATGGCCCGAAAAAGACAAACTAGCCAGGATATTCGAAATCTTTTCGAAAGTATAATCGATTCTGATGAGGAAGAGCTAGCAAATGATAACTTTGATAGTGACTTTTCTGATCTCGATATAGCAACAGATGAAGCTGCTGTTGAAATGCAAAATATAGAAACTGATGAAGAACAAGAACTACAAAATATAGAAACTGATGAAGACCAAGAAGTACAAAATATAGAAGCTGAAGTGGAAGAAGAAGGAATTTGGTATTACGCGCAAAATACAAAAGAAAATGGAGGGCAAGTCCACCAAATGTAACTAGAGTTCGCGACTTTCAGATCTTGAGAGAAAAACAAGGAATTTCTCTTGAAACAGCTCGAAATATAAATACTCATCTGGCCGCGTTTAAAAAAATACTTCCCGAGACATTAATAAATGTAATAGTGGCCGAAACAAATAGAAAAGCTCGGCATTTCTACACTATAAATAGTAACACTGCACGTATTTGGTATGATACAAATTCAAACGAAATTTATGCACTGATTGGTATACTTATATACGCTGGGGCTCATAAGAACTGGGATGAAAGATTGAATGAATTATACCATCTGGATAACCGTCCTTTTTATCGGGCTGCAATGTCATTACAAAGAGTGCAGCAGCTTTTACGATTCTTGCGCTTCGACAATTATCAAACTAGAGCAGAACGTTTGAAGGAAGATAAGCTAGCAGCTTTCCGTGATGTATGGAATATGTTTTTGGAAAATATCAAAGGACCTTATTAAATATTAATGTCATAATTTAACCTGTTACAATTATTATTATTGTTTGTTAAATAATTAGATTGATTTTCAATAGTGTGACAATGTTTATTAACAGACCGATTATGTGCCAAATTTAGAAAAATAATAACTAGTGCTAATCTTTCGATTTAAATTAAATAAACATTCTGATTTAAAATTAGAAAAAATTAAGCTCTAATGCACTTAATAGAGTTAATTCGAGTACAATCTGAATTAGTTCAACGCACCCGAGTTAATATGTGAAACTTGAACTTTGATTTCACATATAATTACAACCGCATATATCCACTAGACATGTTTGAACTTATTTCCTTGTTGACGATAAAAACTGTCGTTGGTATGTACCAGCAAGTTGAAACAAATGGTTTTTACAATTTCATAATGCTGTTATATGTATAAAGAATAAAAAGATTTGGCGGGAAAAGGACGGTTTTCTGATTTTTTATTGATGCGTTAAGAAGTTTATTGACAATTAAAACATTTTTTATTTGTCAGTACATTGATCATTTATGTTGTGCTGGAGTGGTTTAAAGATATTCTTCATAGGTTTTTAAATTTTTATAAATGATAAAAAAGGAAAGTTAAAGAGTCTACTGAGACACCAACATAGCTAAGAAAAAAGCATAAAGTTTATTTAAAATAAATTAATAACACCAAATAAACAGAAATAAAAATAACACGAGGAAATAAAAATAAAACAAATTTAATAAAATCATAAAAATGCAATAAGTTTGTATTTGGATGTGTAAATTTAACTATTATAATAACTATTAAAAAAATTCATTTCTTTTGTCTTTAGTTTATGATTTCATTTGCTTAACAATCATTTCATAATTAAGTAGAGTTAAACCTTTTTTTGAATAATGATGTATGATTTTCCTTTTTATGGCATACATTGAGTGTTATGTTGGTCCAAGGCAAAGGGGAAGTTGTGTCCTCTTACATTATAGACCAGATAGCAATTCAGTTATGGCTCAGTAGGAGTTCAGATTAGTGTCCCACGAGGGAACCGCCTGAGGCCATTCGCGGACGTTGATTTTGGTATGAGTTGGTTGAAATAAATAATAAATAAGATAAATTTTAAATTTTACAGATTATGACGACTCACGCTGGAAAAACTTGGATTCTTAAACCATTCTATTCTTGCGAGGACAAAAATGCACAGATCAAGACACATTTGGAAGATATTCGACTTCTTAGGTTAAAAATAGATTATTTTATGAAAATAATAAATTAATGAAAAATTAATTTTTTCATGTTAAATAAATCAAAGTCTAAAATTTTCTAATATATATTTTATGACATAACAGTTCAAATATTCATCTCTTTAGGATAGAAGATTTTTATTTAATAATGAACATGAAATATGAGACATGCTTCAGACATACAATAACATACACGCACTAATCAAACCATTCATTAATCGGGTGATGTAATTATTAGATTACTTATATCCGCCCGCTTCAAAAGACTTTAACCATTCAATATTCCGAATGATCGTAGAACCTGAATTATCTAGCATTTCATAACTGTTTTAATGTATTTTCTTTGTTATTTCCATGTATTCTTCGTAAATCGATATTAACTAATCTCCAATGCTGAAAGTTCTATGAATTATTTAATGATTGTCGTAACACTTGGTGCTATTATGCTCTTTAATTACTTGCTGCTGCTTCTTGTTGCTATTTTCGATATAGCCCGGCATGTTTTATTTGCTATTATGTCTCGTACGAAACAATGTTTGTTTATGCGCTTCCCAAATATAACTTATACTGGAGAATGATTAGTAGTCTTCTGAACTATGGCATATAATTTTGTATTCTATTTGAGGAAGTGCATCTTCCCAGTTTTGTACAACTTATCATTAATACAACACTGTATCCAATCTCACATTGTTCGAAATTGTCTTTCCACCTGGTCATTTAACTGATGATGATATGGGCTCGAGAAATTTAAATTTATACTGTGTTCAGCTGCCAGTAGTTAAAATTTTTTTGATTCAAAACACTTTCCTTTAAGTGTTACTTTTGGCGAACCAAATTTTAATATCCGTTTATTTAATAGAATGTTACATACCGTCCTCTCATCATGGGGTTTAACAGCGTATTTAACTGAATTGGTCAATTATGGCCATAATATACTTTTTCCCACCAAACACTATTTAAAGCGGACCACAAAAATCAATGAAAACACTTTCAAATGATTAATTTGAACATAATCTATAAATTATTTCACGAGTTAAAACTTATTTGAGATTAAAACTTTTCTTTTCTGACAAATTTCACAAGCATTTATCACAATTGTAATGATTTTATCTACTATCGGAACAAAAAATATATTTTAATGTACTCTTAATTCGCTTCAATACTCGCGTGACAAAGTTCTTTGTGAAATTCTTCTATAAAGTTTTTACTCTTTTTTCGGAATATAAATTTTATTTTTATATTTAATCAAATTGTCACTTAGCAAATATTTGGTTGGTTGAACCAATAGTATTGTATTTGTAATCTTTTCGATTACATCGTCCTTATTTTGCCACTTTAATATTCCTTCACTGTCGGTCATTGAGAAAATTCGAATTCACATTTTCTCCGCTTTTGCATCTTGATGATTGAGGTTACACTCTGAACAATCTAATATCCATTCTAGATAAAGTTATTGTATTCTTTGTTTTCATCAGAGAGGTTAAAGATTTGTGATCAGTGCGTGACATGAATTTTCCATAAAGGTAGTGTTTGAAATGTTGTGTTAAGCGAAATACAGAAAACAATTCTTTTCTTGTTATGCAATAACCAATCTCATGAGTAATCAAACTTTTAAAACCATAAGTTATAACATTTTCATTGTTGAAACTATTTTTGGTGATAATATATCTCCTATGGTGTCGAAACTAGTATCTGTATCAAAAATGAATTCTTTTCCAAACTCCGGATGTGCCGGTACGTTGACTTTTATTTAGATTTGTCAAAAACCTTTTCACTCATCAGACGATTGAATTTTATCTTCAGTATACGTAATTAATTTTTCTAAGGGATATACTTGAATAGTTTTTAATGAATTCGCGTTATAGTTCGTTAATCCTACAAATCTACGGAGTTGTTTTACACAATAAGGTTTTCTAAAATTAATGGTAGTACTAATTTTGTCAAGGTCAGTTTTAACCTTTTTATTTATCATGTATTCCAGAAATTTTAATTCTGTTAATAAAAATTGACATTTATCGAAACGTTTCTTATGTTCATCAATCGTGTTGGGAAAAATTAAAATTTCATCAAAATATATCAGTGTTTCCTTCCACATCACATCTCCAACTATGATTAGACATGCCTAATGGTATTCTATTAAAACAATACTGCATATTTTGTTGAAAAACCTGTTTTCCTTTTAATTCTTCAAGTTCAACTTGATAGTACGTGTTTCCTAAATCGATTGAACTAAAATACATAGACCCATATAAGGAGTCCAACCTTTCATCAACATTAGGAATTGGAAATGCCGACTTAATAGTTTTTTCATTTAATAATCTTAGGTCTAAGCACGTTCGAATATCATTTATTTTTTTTCGCAACAGACAATCGGTGACTTCCAAAGAGATTCAAATTTTCTTATTCAAAATTTTATTATTCAAGTTTTCTATTATTTCTCTATGTTTATTCTTGTAATTTAAGGGTTGTCTTCTAGGTTTAATCATTACTGGATTACAATTTGTTTGTATTTTATGCTTTAAAATATCTGTTAGGTCTATACCATATTTGGAAAACTCTTTATTATCTCTGTTAACTCATTTGACGGCGAAATACCTTTCATTTTAATAAAGTTTTCAAATTCATTTTTATTAATTCTTTTATTTCCAAAAGTCCCTTCTAAGCTTAGTAAACATTTATTATTTCTAAAGCTACCAAAATTTTTATATTTATATAATTCCATTAATCCGATTCATTTTGTTTAATACATCTATGCCTAAAATAATTTCAGGGTAAAATTCATTTGTAATGTAAAAATTTGTAATTATAATCAATTTTTCGTATATAATTTCAATATTTCCAAAACTACTTATAATTTATTCGCTCCCATTAGTAAAACTAATTTTCTTATAATTTCCACTCTTGATATTAATTTTTTTATTAGTTCAGCTACTCTTTTACTTAAAACACTAATTTAAACCCCTGTATCTAATAAGCAATTGAATTCCATATTATTCATTTTAATCTTAATAAATAGCCTACTATCATCATTATTATAGTTAATTAAATTCAAATAATTATCATTAAACTCAAATTATTTTTAAATTCATTTATATCATTATTTTCATTCATTTCAAAATTTCATTGTTTTTTATGTTCATACATTCCAGGTCATCAATATTTAAATACGTAAATTCATTAAAATTATTTTTATTAAACAAACATTCTTTATCACACGCAAACAGTCTCATTAGAACTATCATGAACTATTTTTGATTGAGAGCTCCTACTACGTCCCCTTTGATTGGAGCTTGGTAGAATTTCCTATTCGACATTAAATCGATCCATCATTAGTAAGTTCTCATCGAACATAGCTGCGACACGCTGGTCTCGATAATTGTGTTGATTTCTAATATTCCTAAGGTTTTCATTACTTTTCTCATTATTAGAATTTCTAAAATTTCTTTCTATATTGAAATTTCTAAAATTCTCACTGCCTCTGTTATCATTGGGTCTCTGAAATCTATTTACTTGGTTTCATCAATCATGCTTGTGAAAACATTGAAATTGCACACTTGAACAAACCAATCTATCTCTGGTTGCTATCTCTGTTCAAACACGATGGTGTTTGTATTATGACATGTTACAAATTACATAATCACAAATTCTCACCTCTCAAATACTTTTCCAATATATTACAAGGTTTGAAGAAATTTGAGGATTTTTTACCCTTTAAAGGTTAAGGACACGCCATAGACCTTCGAGGTAATGACCATCATGCCTAACTCCCAAGTACATTTCGAATGATACCCTTGTTTGAAGTTCTGACCTTATTTGAAATTTAAAATATGAGATGTCTTTGTTCCGTAAAATGATGAGTCACTAACAAAATTTGACATTAAGCCTAAATCGACTTTGACCTTAAATGGCCTGAAATCGACTTTGACCGTAAACTGTCGCCAATATGAGGTTGGCCTTAAATTTTGACCTTGAGCTGTCCTCAAAATGGCATTAACCTTAAAATTTGACCTCAAAATGTTCTATGACCTTAAATTGACCTTAACGAAAAAAATCACACCCCGAGGTATGAGTCATATGTCGTTGTTACGTGAACGATGACATCATATATCATTCTTCCCGGGTCCACATATAACCCTACTTATAGATAATTGTGTTCCGCGTCTTTGAAAAGGTTAAGAACTACTGATCTATTTGATCGTTTTTATTGACATGAATTCTTCAAAATCTTCATCAATTGAGTACATTTTTGGTTGAGTTATAATCTGCAGCAATATGGATATTCTTAACCTGTTCTTGGTCGGCACGTTAAATAAATCAAAGTCTAGAATTTTCTAATATTTATTTTATTACATAACAGTTCAAATATTTATCTCTTTAAGATCGAAAACTACTATGCAATAATGAACATAAAATATGAGACATGTTTCAGACATACCACACCTTTTCCAAGTGTATTTCAGAGATTATCAATTGTAATTCAGATTAGTTGATTTTAATTCAGAAGGTATCAATTCTAACTCAGAAAGCGTTAATTGTAATTCAGATTAGTCAATTTTAATTCAAAAACAATCAATTGTAATTCACAAAGCCTGAAGCATTTAAAAAACGTCAATATTTATTAAATCTTATATTTTGATTTTATTAATGTTTAGGAATGTTTATTTCAATTTAAATAAGACAAAGAATTTGAAAAAAAAATGTAATATTAAAACTTTACATATAAAATAAGAAACTTAAAGCTAATATTATCCTATTAAAAATGCAGTAAATTATTAAATTAAAATATATTAAGACATTCAAACTTCCAACAGACATAAAATCCCAGCTAACAACCAACAAGCAAATCATTCATTATTAAAGTTGTTGCTTGATGTACTGTGCAATGTTACACAGCACGAGCACAATCATCCCCAGTAAGTGTTTTAGCATCATCTATAATATTCTCCAAGTAGATAAATCTTTGTTCCATCACGCCAATACCTGCAGCGTTTCGAACACGAATGTTGCTTTTAGCATAGGCTTTGACCTTAGACCAAATATTCTCAATTGGATTAAGCATTGGAGAATAGGGTCCTAATCGTAATAAAGATGCCGTCGTCTTATTTATTACTGTTTCTAGGCTTCAATGACATGATGCGTTGTCTGCAACAATTACTAAATCTGCAAGTTGATTTCCCATAGGTTCCCACTGTTTAATTAATCTTGTTCACCAATCATATGTTAGCCTTGCAGTAAATGAACCACATTTGCGTTCCATAAAAATAACTCCTGTAGTAGAAATTGCTCCAATTAAATGTACATTATGACCTCTTGATACTGGAAGGTGTTGAACCGCTCTATCACCAGATCTGGCACTACCATTTTAGGGTGAAATATATATATTTTATTAAATTATAGGGTTTTCGACCTATTTAGACACTTTAACGAACAAATTAGACATTTCAAAAAAGTGATATATATTTCACAATCAATTTAGACAATTTTCCAATCAATTTAGACAATCATTTAAAGAATACTTATTAAACAATTTAAAATATTTCTACATTCCCTCTGCATTTGATACCCATGAATAATAACGAAGAAACAGCGGTAAATGACGTAAATGACCGGCACATAAACAATAACGTTATTGACACAAACGAGCCATCATCCCCGGGGGTGAATGCTGTGAGGGACGAATCAAATAATGCCTCTGTTGAATTGGAAACGACTGTCAGTGTAGATTCGCGTTTAAAAAGTATGATACAATTGACCAGCACGCAAGAGAGCGTGTGATTTCGCTTTATTCTCAGAACATTACGATTTCCAGCATATCTGAAATGGTCGCAATTAAAAGAACAAGTGTATATAATATCGTAAAAAGGTGGGAATCTGAAGGAAGAATAACACCACTGAAAAGGGGCGGTGATAAAAGATCGAAATTGACGCCGAGTGAAAAACAAACTATTAAAGAATGGGTTAATGAAAACCCAATTCTGACACTGAAAAACTTGGTTGAGATGACGATAAATAATATTGGGGAAAATGTATCTATCCCCACCATTGATCGTTGTTTACGCAATTTCCATTATACTTTGAAATGCGTAACACTTTCACCGGTTAAGAGAAACGATCCTACGACATTGGAGAAGAGACGTATCTACGCTGAGAGATTTTTAAGTATGCTTTTAAATAATGATGATAAAGCATTTGTATTTGTGGATGAAGTTAGGTTCCAGGTTTGCACAAGAGTCAAACGGGGGAGGAGTTTAGTTGGTACAAGTGTCATTGTAAATACACCGGCGACAAGATCTCGCAACATTTCCGTTATTGCAGCAGTATCAAAGTATGGAACTCTAAAGTATGAAATAAATCCAGGTCCTATAAACGGGGAGAAATTTTTGAGTTATATGGTAGAATTAAACAATTTATCGATAAACAAAGGAATTACAGATCCAATTTTTATCATCGACAACGCTCGTATACATCATTGTGCTCGTTTTATTTCCATATGTGAAGCTGAAAACATCAAAGTTGTATATCTACCCCCCTACTCTCCTTTTCTTAACATTATTGAGAATTGTTTCAGTAAATGGAAGAATCATGTGCTCAGAGGTAATGCAAACAACGAAAATGAATTAAATGATTTGATTATGGCAGGATTTGACATCCTAACAAGCGAAGATTGTGGAGGGTATTTCAGGAGAATGTTAACTTATATCGAAAGAAGTAGAAATATGGAATTGATATATGAATAAAAATGTTGTGGATTTGCCAAACTTATTCTTAATTTTATTGTCTAAATTGATTGGAAAATTGTCTAAATTGATTGTGAAATATATATCACTTTTTTGAAATGTCTAATTTGATCGTTAAAGTGTCTAAATAGGTCGGAAAACCCTATATTAAGTTATTAATTTTTTATTAATTGTTAAATGGTTTTTTTATTATAAATAATTGAAATATTAATGGTTTGAAATGGCAATATAAATTCATGTGTTACTACCGTGTTTTTCCCATTTGAAGCCCTCCTCCCCTTTTTGTAAAATTTATTAATAAAAGCCCTATCCCCAATATAAGCCCTATGGAATATTTAAAAACATATTAATTATATACTTTCAACAATTTTTTAAAATTTAAATTTCCAAACTCAAAACAATGCCAAACAATTAATAAAAGCTACACATTCATACAAAACATCAATTCTGGAGGAGTCCATAAATAGCGATTTGAGCAATGTCTGTAGAAAGCATGGGTTGGATATAAGAATGGTGCGGAGGTGGAAGAATGAAATCGGTATTGAAAATTTAAGTTGGGATTTACAAGCAAAACGACGGGTTGGTGCGGGTCGGAAGCCTGTAATTGCAGAATTGGAGGATGAAATTTTTACTTGGTTCGCGGAAAAGGTCTGCGCATCTTGTCGTGAAAAGAAAAGATGTCATCCAATATGCCGTAGATTTAGCAAAAGAATGTTGTATAGATAATTTCGGCGCTTCAAGTCATTGGTTGGATGGATTTATGAAGAGACATGAAATAACACTTTTCAAAATAACTGATGCTGAAACGGTATGCAGGGCTATTGATTTTAAAAATTATGTAGATTCAATGGATTTGTCTTCCTATGATTCGAATTTTTGCATAGCTGTAGATGAAACCGCCATTTATTATGGACTGAACTCAAACTACTTTGGAACGGCGAGGAGCAAATTCAATTACAATTCCGTCTACTGGTTATGAAAGTTTTCGGATAACTTGCATTTTGGGAATTCGATTGAACGGCGAAAAACTACCCCCTTTTATTATCAACAAAGGCAAAAATGAAAGTATATGCATGAAAAGTGGGGTTTATGTGGTTAATTCTGAAAGGGCATGGAGTACAGTAGAAATATTGAAAAAATATATCGATATCAGTCTTCCTTTAATTAAACGGGGCAATAAAAAAGGACTCTTAATATGGGACTCGGCGAGTACGCATAGAGCAATTAAAATGAAGGAATATTTGAATACCCGCAAAATTCATCAGATAATGATCCCTTCTGGAACTACTAGCTATCTACAATCTTTGGATATGTGTGAACAAACCATTTAAAGATCAACTAAAAAATGAAATCAACGAATATATTGAACAAAGAGCTGAACGGAATATTAGAGGGAATTTTAAAAAGCCCGCGATCGAGGAAGTTGATTGTTGGGTTAGAAAATCATGGGATAAAATCACGACTCAGATAATTAGTAATGCTTTAATAGCCGGGTATTTAAATCCTTCCAGCAATTTCGAAAATAGCCATATTTATAAACATGAAAGGCTTGGTCCAATGATCATTCAGTCATTATTGATGATGCCAGTATTGCTGAACGAAGTAAATGTCCCGGAAGAAGATGATCTAGTAATAATCAGTGATGATGAGAGACATGAATCAAGTATTTAATTGGGTTTTGGTTTGGTTTCTTTATTTTACTTTATAATATAAGTTTGGATTCATAGACATACATTCAACTTTTCTTTTTATAAGCCCCACCTCAATTTTTAATAGTTTTTATGAAAATTTACAATACAAGCCGGGGCTTCAAATAAGGAAAACACGGTATATTTAGTGTTAGTATATTTAATTAAAAATACAGTGGCTTTGTATAGTCGAACGATATATGCAGTTGAGATTTTAATTGATACTTTCTGAATTAAAATTGGCTAATCTGAATTACAATTGATATTATCTGAAATAAAATTGATAATTTCTGAATTACACTTGGAAAGGGTGCATAACATACGCATAACATACACACACGTAGTGTTTCTTCTCGAGAAAATCGAGAAAATTATAAAGTCGCAATTCTCGAGGAATTTAGATATTTCTCGAGAAATATGCAAAAAATATAATTAATGTATTATTTGAATAAAATTTTATATTTTGGGAAATTTATCATTGTCTCTAACCTCAGTGGTTATTTTATTCTTAATAATTCGGGAAATTCTCGATTGTATATTTAAATAATAAATAAATTATCAGTTTTGAGCAATTACTATAACTAATTACATTGTCAAATAACAAATTGAAGGTATAAATGTTATTTTAGTGAAGTAATAATTAGATTTTTGTATACAAATATTTTTAATTAAAAAAAGGAAACCATTTACCAGGGCTGTTGGGAACATTTTAAAAAGTGAAAGTAATAAAGATTTGGCAATATGTAAGATATATATTAAATCACTTTCATGCAAAGGTTCGGTGACTATTGGTCTATGTAGGCATCTTGAAGGTGTACATGAGTACAAAAGAGATGAAAACAATTATGGTCCAAGTACTTCAAAAATGCAAAAAGATACAGGTACGGAGAAAATCCAGTAGTTGAATCTTTCCTAAAACTACCAACTATGGGTGAATTAGTTTCAAAGTTAGCAGTTGTTGATGGAATATCTTTACACAGAATTAATTAGTGAATTCATTAGAACATCTATGAGTGGCAAGGGATTTAATTTACCACAAAACTGCTATATTACAAAAATATTTAATGGAAAAGGAAAAAAAGAGCTAATGATAATTTTAGACTGTTCTACACGATTTAATTTACCACAAAACTCAACCGAAGTGATGCAATTAATGCTGAACTTTTTTCAAGATATAAAAGCAGCTAATTAGAAAAATAATGAAACACAAAGATAATGGTAAAAAATTCAATATATCCATTGTAAATAAAAGATATATGGATGTTATAATAACAAACATTCAGACATTTTGGGGATGGTTCCTGTTGTTGGCAGTTGCCCTGTAGAATTATTAATAGAAAAATTAAAATTGTTTAATATCTTATTTAATGACAATATAGTAGCTACAATGAGTGATCGTGTTGCTGTGATGCAGGAATTTGGAAGATTATTTAAATTTCACAAACTTTGCTAAAATCACGGGTTACATTTGGCTGTTCTCAAAGTTTTTTATATCAAGAAGGGGCATCCTGATAACTTTGCTTGTATCGAGGAACTTGAATCTGATAACTTATCTAAAATAGAATATTTTGGAAATGAAAATAATAACTCTGACGACTCCGATATAGAAGTTGTGGAAGACGTTGATGTTTATTTGTAACCCCAGATTGAAAAAGTAATTAAATCCATTAGAAAAATATCAAAAATGTTTAAAAACTCTATATTACAAAAATATGTAATGGAAAAGGAAAATAAGAACTAACGGTAATTTTGGACTGTTCTACACGATGGAATACAATGGTAGAAAGATTTATACGAATTAATGGCCCAATCAAAAAACATTATTGATTGAATTAAATTTGGGTAGTTTGTAGAATGAGGATTGTGTTGAGGTTGCTAAAATAATATTAGCAACATTAAAACCACTCCGGATTACAATTGAAAATCTTAGCCGAGAAGATCCTACATTATTAACTGCTGAAGGAGCTCTCGTGTTTTTATTTACAACATTAGAAAAATTAAACACTAATTTAAGTTAAGACCTCCGTAATGCAATTAGCTAGGAAATGTCTAAAAGGAGGGATTATACTTTAGTATCTGTTATTATTGAAGAATCCTGATTGTATGTCACATAAAGAAAATAAGTTTCTTTGACATGGCACAAGAAAAGATATATAAATTGGCAAAATCTATACCATCTACAATTTTTGAAAATAAAAATGGTTATAACGATAATCCTGAAAATATTTAAGAATGCCCAGATCGAGAAAAGGCAACAAATAATTTTTTCAATTATGAAAAGTTTAAAAGAATATGAAAGTCCGAATCCTGACAAATTTCAATCATTAGTAAAGTTTAAAATATTTGAAGCAAATGGGAAGAGAACCTCAAATTTGTAAAATATTTTAGATGCACTTGGACCATTAAACTAAATTCTACACAAAATGAGAGATATTTTTCTATTGCAAAAGATTTAGTTACCAAAATAAGAACGAGAATGGAAGATTCAACTTTGGACATTCTGTGTTTCTTAACACTAGATTTACGGACCGAGCCAATTTGACTCATTCAAAATTTGATCACTATATATACATAAAACTTTAATATTACTTTTTAAAAACATACGTTGGTTTTTAATTAAGTAATGAAATATATGTAAACGCTTATTCCTCTTCCTCGCAGACCCCTTCATTTCGCATTATCGAATGTGGTATACCTATTTTCACGATTGTGAGCTAATTTGACTCGTAGAATGGTTTAGCAGTTAATCGCATAACATGAAATTTACTGGTCCTATCAGGCCTGGACAACAGTCAAGTCGCACGTGATTTGTTTCTCTTCTCATTTGGCAATACTCACATACAATATTTGTATGTATGTGTGAGTAATTATCACTTGTTTTCGTTACTCCGTTACCTTATTACCCACTTCTGTCGTCATTTCGATATATACATCGCGTGTGAGCAGTGCAGTGAAGTAATATATAATTTATAATTTCATAAAATTCATTTTTTGCCAGAAAAATTGATCCACAAAGGTAATTTCGTAATTTATTTGTAAAAGGTATTACAACTGATATTTACTTTATGTGATTATCTAGGGTTTTTATTATGGGAAAGAATCAGAAAAATTGTCTTTTGCTGAAAAAACTAATCAAACTAAAGAAAGACCAATCAGATAATGAATCGGATGCAATTGATATAGACCAAAGTGATAACGAAATTGAATTAGAGGACGAAGTCAATAAAATTGAATCTTCTAGCAGTGAAGATGAAGATCTTTGTTATATAGCTCGTAACAAAAAAAGAGCCAGGGTTACTTCTGATTCTGAAACTGAAAGTGAAGGTGAAATTTTTCGTTACACAACTCCTAGTAAAAAAAGAGCTAGAGTGATTTCTGATTCTGAAACTGAAAGCGAAGATGAAATTTTTCGTTACACAGCTCCTAGTAAAAAAAGAGCTAGAGTTATTTCTGATTCTGAAATTGAAAATGATCTAGATGCTATCGATACATCTTCTGATAAAGAAATTTTAGCCGAAAAAGCTGCTGACGGGACTTTATGGGAAAGACTGAATGAAGGTAGAAACGTAGGTAGATCACCGATTTATACCATATTCAGAGACATTTCTGGTCCAACTGCCTATGCTAAAAGGCATATTATGCTTGGTTCAGCAAGTAGTGCATTCAAGTTGATAATTGACGATGGTATGATGGCGTATATAAAATCATGTACCGAACTCGAAGCTCGTCAAGTTTTGAATAATAAGGAATGGACGGTTACAAAATCACAATTGTGGGCCTTTGTAGCAATTTTATTTGCTAGAGGAGCATATGAGGCTAAAAATTTGAAGTATTCATATTTGTGGTCTACGAAGTGGGGTCCGGCTTTTTTCGCCCAGACCATGTCTAGAGATAAATTTACAGACATACTTCGTTTTGATAGAAAAAATGAACGCAGTGAAAGACTGAAGACAGACAAATTTGCCCTGATTTCAAAAATATGGGAAGAATTTATAGAGAATTGTCAGGCTTGCTATAAACCTGACGCAAACATAACGATCGATGAGCAATTATTCCCTACTAAAGCTAGATGCCGATTTACGCAGTACATGCCGAATAAGCCGGATAAATTCGGCATCAAATTTTGGCTGGCATCCGATGTTAGAAGTAAATATCTTGTAAACGGTTTCCGTACTTGGGCAAGGATGAAATCCGAGGACAAACATTTCCTTGAGCGAATTTGTAGTAACTAAGCTTGCAGAGCCATATTTAGGCTGTGGACGGAATATTACCACAGATAACTTTTTTACTAGTATTTCACTTGCAAAAAAGTTACTTGCAAAGAAAACTACTTTGGTTGGCACTATACGTGCAAACCGAAAAGAATTACCAAAAATTGCGAAAGCCAAAAAAGATAAAATGACAAAATTTTCTACAAAACTGTATAGATCTGAGAATTGTACCCTGACCATTTATAAAAGCAAGCCTAATAAAAAAGTTTTACTACTAAGTACAAAACATAAAAATATAACAATTGAAAAAAATAAGAAACTTGTTCCAGAAACAATAACCTATTATAATAGTACCAAGTATGGCGTTGATGTACTTGACCAAATGGCCCGAAAATATAGTGTTAAAGCAAGTTCACGCAGATGGCCTCTACAAGTTTTCTACAATATTTTAGATTTAGCAGCTATCAATGCTTGGATTCTATATAAAGAGACGACTCAAGTAAATATTTCACGAAAAGACTTTATTTTCCAATTGGCTGAAGAGCTAAGAAGCGAATATAGAGAAGAAGTCGAGAACACTTCCATTCCACAGGCAGAAATTCATGCTACTGACGCACGGAAGAATTGTCAAGTTCAACAATCATGCAAAAGAAACAGATGTAGAAATCATTGTGCTAAATGTAATAGAAATGTTTGCGGAAAATGTGTTTCAAAAACAGAGTTTATATGTAAAAAATGTTTTCCATAAATTTTTTAATAATAAACATTTCATTTAAAATAGTTTCGAACTATTTTCTTTGCGAAAAACTTCAATTTTCTTGTATGAGTCAAATTGGCTCACTTCAGTAAAAATAGGTATATATTCAACATCCGTAAATCTAGTGTTAAAACATTATTTTAGATCACAAAAATAATTGAATTAATTATATTTTTATTTTGTAAATAATAAAAATGTGAATTCCAGTTTATATTATAGTCACTATAATATAAACTGGAATTCACAACTATAATATAGTGTATTAGATTTTTATTTTAATAAGTTATTTTCTCAAGAAATCTCGAGAAAAAATGTGTTCTCTTCTCTGGAGAAATTAAAAAGGATGATAAATGTGAAATACTACACATACGCATCAAATCATTCACAATAATTATTAATTAGGTAATTTAATTATTAGATTACTTACTTATAACACATATTTAGCATTTCTATGATATTTTGTTTGAATCAAATAGAAATGGTGTGTGCTAATTTAAAAAAACAGATTGATAAGAATTAAAGAATATCAAAGGCTATGATGAGAAATGTATTTCAGAATATGTGGCTTAATACTCTTCATTCATATTTAAGCTGATAGAATACATGCCGGTCCGCATTAACCCTTAAATGCTTTGTGTTGTCGTTTGACAACATACCAAATTTCACTGTCTCGAATTATATGTGAAGTAGATTTTAAGTTGATACGCAGTGTTGTTGATTAACTACATAGCGTACATCATTTCTAATACTGTTTATTGCCTATAGATGGTGTAAAAATCGTCTCATACATGTTCAAACCAGTTTAGTCGTTACTTCTGAAGTTGGGTGATGGATGCAACTTTCGAGCGCCGTTATTTTGACGTTTCTGATATTTTACGGAATAAAATTCACATAATTATTGTCTAAGGTATATATTTTTCATAATTCATTAGGTTATTCGATAAAAATTATCGCAAGTCTGCTATAAATGTCATTTTCATATGGCAACATGTATTTAAGAGATATTTTATTATTCGAATGAGTGATGGTAAAAGCAAAGTTGCCTTTAGTTTTCAATAATATTTCTTCTAATACGCGTTTTTGTTATTTTTGATTAATTAATACCTAAATATAATTATAAAAAATGTCGTTTTAGAATGCGGAACAAATATCTAACTCAAAAAGAATTAGAAGTCTTTTGGAAGAGCTTCAATAGATTGGACAGCAAATATTAAGGTCTTTCTGATTTTGATGATCTAGAACAGGGGCGGCCAACCTGCGGCCCACTTGAAGCTTTTTTACTTTTTATATTTTATATTTAAAAATTCATTAAATAAAAGAACCACTTTAGCAAATTTAATTTAGCCTATTATATATTTCTCATATAAGATTTTACTGGAAAATAATACCATTCAAATATAAAACTTGTTTTTATATTTTGTTATACTTTGTTATACTTTGGTCATAATAGTTCAAAATATTTTATTTTAGATAAATTAAATTAATAATTGTTAGAATCTTTTTATTTTATTAATTTTTTAAAACATCAATCGTATCAATAGTTTTTAATATTTTTTTCGTAAAATTTTAGTCATGACTGGAAGAAGAGTTGAAAAGAAGAAAGAAAGCTTGAAGATGAGAACAGAACTTTCCAAATTAAATGGGAAGATTTGTATTTTATACATCAGATAAAAGAAACAGCTGTATGTTTAATCTGCCACGATTCTATTTCAATTTTAAAATCTTATAACTTGAAAAGACATTTCAAACAAAAGCATGGTGACATTGATGAACTTAATATTGAAGAACGAAAAGCCAAGTTACATTTCTTAAAGAAAAATCTAAAATATAAAAACAAAATATACTTCACGAGCAAATTTCACCATGAAACGACATTGTATGTGCTAGCTTTCGAATATCTTACATTATTGCCAAGAAAATAAAACCATTTTCAGACGGTGCCTACATAAAAGAGTGTCTTGTTGCCGCGATCGAAGAAATATGTCCAGAAAAAGTTAAATATTTTGCCCAAATTAGTCTCTCCAGTCAATTGGTAGTAAGAAGAATAGCTGATATCTCTACGGATATTTCGGTATTGCTCAATACAATTAATTTTTTTCTCACTGGCTTTGGATGAAACAACTGATATTAACGATACTCCACAGCTTTCTATTTTTATAAGAGGTGTTGATAGTGAAATGAATGTTACAAAAGAGTTGCTTGATCTTATAAGTTTAAAAAATACCACCACCGGAAGAGATATAAAAGAAGCAGTCATAAATTGCATCGAAATTCGGCAAATAGATTTAAAAAATCTTGTTGAAATCACGACAGATGGGACACCTTCAATGGATGGGAAAAGATTTAATTCTTGAACATAAAAAAGATTTGGAGGAAAGTTCAAATGATTTTGAAATGTTTATTTGCCATTGTTTTTTGCATCTTGAGAATCTATGTGCACAAGTTTCAAATATGCCTCATGTAATGTCAGTTGTTGTTAAGGTAATTAATGCAATTAAAAATAATTCATTAAAGCATCGCCAATTTCAAGAATTACTTAATGAACTCGACTCCAAATATGAAGATCTTATTTATTATACCAAAATTAGATGGTTAAGTAGTGGAAATTGTCTATTAAGATTCTGGAATTTAAGAGATGAAATTCGTATTTTTATGGAAAAAATGGAAATAAAATATGTGAATTTGACGATGATCAATGACTACTCGATTTATGTTTTATAATAGATATAACTGTGAAATTAAACGTATTAAATCTGAAGCTACAAGGTGAAAATAAAATAATTACGGAATGTTACCAAGTTAAAAAATCCTTCATAACAAAACTTAGGCTCAATGAAAATCAACTAAGATCGAATATTTCAATTCATTTTCCATTGTTAAATAACTTTCATAGTGACCGTAAAGATTTTTTGAAATATTCCAATGAAGTTACCAAATTAATAAAAGAATTCGAGGCCAGATTTTCATATTTGTAAAATTATGAGGAATTTTTCAAAATATTCTCAACTCCTTTTAATATTGAAGTTGAATCGGCGCCTACAAATTTGCAAATAAAATTAATAGAGCTACAATCGAGTTTAGATTTGAAGTGTTTGTTTGATAGTAATAATAAGCTCGATTTCTATCAGAAATATATCATCGAGGATAAATATCCAAAATTAAAACGACTAGCCATGTTGCATTACAGCAGTTTTTGGAACGACATATTGGTGTGAATCATTTTTTTCAAAGTTAAAAGTAGTAAAAACGAAATGCCGAAGCAGTTTGCTTGACGAAAATGCGACCAATCAATTGCGATGCGCCTCTTCTAAATTACCAGTCGATGTGAAAAAAATATTAAAAAATATAGAAAGCAAGTGTCACATTAACTAAAGGCTAATAAAATAGTTTTAATTTTTTATATGTGCGGCCCACTAAAATATATTTTTGGTACTCCAAGCGATTCGGATTGATCACCCCTGATCTAGAAGATCCCTAGTTACAACCTTGTGACGCGGAAAATGATGGTGATGATATGGAAGATCATTCTCTTCTCACATGAGAGAGAACATGATGACGATGATTTAGAAGAGCAACAAGCAGAAAACATATCATCATTAGACAGAGATAAGACAAATTTTAACATTATCGGATTATTTTAAATAGCACATTTGCTCGCGAAGCGTAAGAAAGCGCACACCGAGGCCGAAATGATCATCGAACCTGCATTGGCGATCATCGTAGAAACCATTCTTGGTGCTGAAGCAGCTGAAAAAGTTAAGAAAGTACCACTGTCAAACGACACTATAGCTCGCAGAATCGACAAATAATCGGATTCAAGGCTTCAGGTTTGTGAACATTTTGAGACAGCTAGTGATGAATTGATGCTTATGTGGTCTCTTCAAGTTGACAAATCAACTGATATTAGTGGAAATGCGCAACTTTTAGCATTCATTCGATTCATCAAAGGTAGGAATAAAATATCGTGGGATATTTTGCAAAAATCGGATATTTTAACGACGGTATATCGCCTCCTATCAGTAATTCAGCATTATTTTCCATCACTGTTGGTTGACGAGCATATTTAGGTAATTAATCGGTTCGGTTTGCATGGAACGTTAATTATATCAACCGACGAAGAAGAATTAATCAACCTAAGAAACGATAAGCTTTACCAGTCGTCCTTTTCAGAAACGAATTTAGATGAATTTTGGCTCTCCTCCCAAAAATCATATCCAATAATTGGTATGAAAGCAATTAAAATATTTGCTTTTTGATTTTGTGAATTTGGATTTTTGGCTCTAACCGAAATTAAATCCAAAGAGGGAAAGATTACTAAAAATTGATGATATAATGCGAGCTTGCTTATCTAAATTAGAGCCTTGTTTCAATTCGATCTGCTCTCAAAAACAGGCACATTCAGTCAAACTAATTCATTTGGTATCAAAATTTAGCTAATAAAAAAATCTAAAAACTTTTAATTTTAAATATTTTGAATTGTCTTTATTACCTTATAAAAATCTGTCGTAATCATATTTAATTAGTATAAACTAAAAATATTAATATTAAAGGTATTAAAATAATGTCCTATTTTTGAAAACCAGTTATTGATATTTTAAGTTTTAAATGCACAATAAATATTTTACAAAATGAATTATTATAATTTCCAATTACCAAAATAATTAGCTCCGGATAAAAATTGGTAGTAGTTGACAATATATTATAATATATTTTAACGTCGAAACTCATAATTGATATTAAAGCTAAATTAGACATTTTAAAATTGGGATATGAAACCCAATTTACTACTATGATACCACTACTGTTTAATAATTTATATTTCGTTATATATTAATATCCTCGTTCGTTCATTCTTGTCTGTAAAAATGTATTTAATCAAATGTATTAAAATGTGTATACTAGATTTCTAATTAATTATGTGTTAATTAATTTTGAAATATAATAAATACTTTAATTAATGCAATAGCTGGTTTTGGATAATTAAAGCAAGAATGACTTTACAATTTTTAATAAAATCTCACTGTAAATCTAGAAAGAATTGAAGTTTTGCCGACATTAGTATCTCCAATAATAACAATTTTAAATACAAAATCACTGAATGAATAAGAAATAGAAATTATGTTTAAGAATAAAATATAACTCACTAGTCTTTTTCACACATTTTAAATTCAAAGCTATTAAAGCTCACTAAAACAAATATTTAAATGTAATTTAAGTTAATAGTAAAAAATGGAAAATCTTTCAGGTTTAATATTCCATGTAGCAGAAATTTCATTTTTAAATAGACAATGTGAAAAATAAATCTTTTGCTCTAACTCAAAAAATTCATTTGATAATTTTAATAGAAAATAATATTTTGACCATTGACTATTTTAATTACTGAACAATTATGTATAATCAGTGTTGGGCAAAATTTGAGTCTTAGTTTTTGTGCGTTTTTTGTACTTATTGTTGGTGTCCCGGTGAAATAAATCTTTCAGTTGTAATTGGAATACAACCTAAAGACCAGTTCTTTAATTTATTTATCCAAAATTAAAGAATATGATGCATATTCTTTCAGGTTATAAAATACAATAGGTAAAATTTTATTTATTTTTCTATTTACATTACAGGTGCTACTAGCAGCACCCAAATATTTCTCTTTAAAATATCGACCATACTTGAAATTCAATTTTTATGTTTGAGTAAAGAAATATGGTTAAGCTAATAATTATTTCTAAGTGAATTAAATGATACATCACTATAAATTTAAAAATAGAAAGATAAGATCAACAGTAAAGTTTCAGGAAAAAAATTAACAAAATCAAAATGACGAGGGTTTTTAAATGATCTCATACCAATAATACTAAGTATTATCCGAACTGACAAAACACTTCAAGAATTCATAGTATATGCATATAGAAATATAATTTATCATCTAATTCATTTAACAAATATTAGTATTAAAGTCATATATCGTGTTATCATCTTAAAGTTTATTTATTATCAATATTCGTGACAGAACAATTGTCCTCGTGCCATCATATTTTTATAAATAGTTTAGTGGTCAAATGGAATAGTTCTGAGAACATTTCGTTTGATATACTACAAAAGCCACAGACAGGCAGATTGAGCTGAATCGTTAGTCCGATTCTGCAGACGAATGGAGCTCACTTGGTTCCAGCCCGATTATCTATTACAATGACATTATTTTGTGATTTAGGATATGCTTATTTGATCAATGTTACTCTTATGAATTTATATTGCGTGAAAATAATTTTCTTTTATAAATTTCATTTATTATTATATGCTTAAAAATAAACATTTTATTCACATCTAATTTAGTTAAAGTTATTCAGTAACCGAACCTTAAAAACATATTATTAACTTGCGATCAGGCAGAGTTTTGTCCGGTTAGAAATTAATTAAAATCATAAGACTCGCAGAATAAATAAAATAGAACTTTAATTAACATTATTAGTACCGTTCTCACAGGGAAACTATGAACAAGACGCATGAGTAATTCATCATTATTGTACGTAAGCACAATGAAAAATATACCCTCTGTTCAATAATACTTGATAGTTTTCGTTTCGTGTCCACAGATTATCATGAATATTCGGCTCTACTTCAATATTTTTCTTTTATGTGTTGAATTAATCACACGAGTAGTATATAATGAAGACTCCAGCGCACTTTCAAGGTCATGGAATATCAAGATCAAATATAGACCAATCGAATCATTTATTTTATAAATTAACATTTTATTTCATTACTTTTTTTTTTTTTTTAAATTTTTTCTTTTTAATTTTATTAATTAATTATTTTATTATGTTTTATTTTAATTTATTACATTTAATTAATTTATTAGTTTATTAATATTTTATTTTAATTACTTACGCTATTTAATTATTATTATTATTATTATTATTATTATTATTATTATTATTTTAATTAATTTATTTATTTTTTAATTTTATTTAATTACTTCTATTATTATTTATTTTTTTCTTTTTAATTTTCTTAATTAATTATTTTATTATGTTTTTATTTTAGTATTATTTTATTTATTTATTTATTATTATTATTATTATTATTATTTTTATTTTTTTTTTAATTTTAAATTTACATTATATTCTAACAAGAGGTAAATTATAACGATAATATTTCAATTTGAATAAAATTTTAATTAGTAATTATTCAATTTGAATAAAATTTTAATTAGAAATTATTTAATTTATTATAAAATAAAACGCTGAGTTAATTTTAGATAAACTGGATATTAATTTTTCGAAAAAAAAAAATAAATAAAATAAACACAAAAATAATATTTCTTACTTGAAACTAATTATCTAAATTAATTGGACAAATGAATAATTAAATGATAAAACACATTTTAATTAACTAAGTCAAACAATTCACAATATATATTTTATTATTCACATAAATTTAATTGTTAAAGTGCTTGTTTCGATTTGCATTCATTTCTAGACATAGCAGTTGCAATATGCATTTGGCGAATCTTATAGTGACCGTAGGCATAACTTTCATTACAATTGTACCAATACCTTTTATCGTCCAAACATTGGAGAGCTCGTTTTTCTGTCATGAAAGTATACAACTGATGATTGACACTTCCTATTCTTTTTTGTGGGATGCTCACTGTTCCACCATCAGTATACACTTTTTTATAGGCTTCATGTGTAAGATTAGAGTTTGTAAGTCTTATTCCTTTGGCTTTTAGAGTGTTTTTATCGCCTTGTAGTGAGTAGCACTTGGGTCGAAGAAACACCCATTCTTTATATTGATTTCCTTTATTCTCATCCTTGAATTTCCCGATTACCGAACAAATTTTATCTGAGAACAATGGATCAGTCACTGGATAATTTGAAGTATCTAGGAGCCCATCGGCAATCATTTTTGGATATAGTTGTAAGCGTAAATCTACATTTTTACACTCTAAAAAGAAGGAATCTGTGTCACCGGCTACGATATTAATTTGACAATTGAATTCTTCTCTATAACTCTGTAGTTCTTTATATTGAAACTGGTACATGCGAAGTTTGGATAAATCAAGTACGGTTTGTCCAATATACATTGGTCTATCTAAACACACAATTTCCTTATTGAGTATAACAGCAATGAGATCATCCGCAATCTTGATGCTACGACGAAACATAGGATTACTACAATAAGTTATCAATCTTTTGCTTTTGACGCATAATCTCAAATTTATACGTTTCTTCAAGTTTTCCACAGTTTTACCGTATAAACTGTTGTTCTTTAACTTATAATAATCTCGCTGAAACGAATCTGTACTAGCTGCTCTCATTTTGGTATTGTAATCAATATAGCCTTTGAAAATAGCCACTTGCTTGAATTGTACAGCACGATTAACTTTTGTGACTTTTGCGCCGTAACTCAACCACTCTGTCAAAACTCTACCATTAACTACATAGTTTTTCTTAGGCTCATGAGTTAACAACAGCTTTTCAACTTTACTACCAGGCGGATAACAAAGCTCAGGAGCTATAGGTAAATCATCTAGTTTATCTTGTATACTATCAGGAATGACGATGTAAACCTCTAGAACATATCCACGATCTCCATCAAACTCATCCCCATTTGCACATCTTTCAACAATACCATTCATTTCAGTCTGATCATTTATCCATCTAAATTCACCAACAGGAAGTTTTTGCGACAGCGCCCATCCATATAAATTATTAACATCTAGGTATGACATTTGTGTTGATTCATCAGCTTCAACATGATGTTTGTTGATAAATGTCATTCCACCACGAATACCAGCTTCAAATAAACGGTAAAGCTCTGGATCTTGAATAAGTTCTACCGGTTCAGGTAACTGTTTAATAGCTGATGCCCAACTTAATCCGGGTATGGAAACAAACGATAGAGCCTCAAGTCCATCTTCGTCAAATGGTTTTTCTCTGAAAGCTTCAAAAACATCGGCCAACAGAAAAACATCCAGCTTGAGATATACAAGCATGTAATCTAGCAGTGTCTCACAGTTGTATTGTTGCCAGATTCGATTTGCATGTATATAATCTTCTTGACTAACTCCCTCCCAAATCGGTGGTAATTCTGTTATTGACTGTAAAACATTCATTGATGTAGCCATATCATAAGGAAAAATGGTTTTACAAGTCATCATCTGTGATTCGAAAACATCTGAGGTCAGTGGAAGACATGGTAAATTTTTTGATAAATTTGCCAAGCTGCTATTTAAAAATTGTAAAGAATCAATGAATCTAATTCTTCTGCCTTTCAATGTCGCTGTAAGTGTGAGAAACTTTTCTGTTGATTGAGGAATAACATTTAAATTCCAATCGGGGAATTTTCCAATTGCATATTTTAATATATGATGAATGTCATATCCACGAAGATTATGAAATACAACAGGTAAAGACGGATTGATTCTTCTAGCCAAATTACAATCTTGACACGCTGCTCCGAGATATTGACCAGTAAAATGATCATGATCTCGAACAGGTATATTGATAATCTTTTTACAAAGGTAGCAATGAGTTTGAGTCGTGAATTCTTCCGGCTGTTCCCAAGTGAGTTCCATCATTTCCTTTGATCCATTAATTTTATACCACGGATAAACTATGTCTGTAGCTATATCATCCAATGCTTGTATAAACTGAATGATACAGTTTTTCCCAACAAATGTTTCATTTCTAATCGGACAACCTTGATGAAGAAGCACAAATTCAGATGCAATCGGCTCATGTTTTTGGAAGTGTTTGTCGTCTAGAGGTAATATTGATTCAAAGTCCACGTAGACAACAAACTGCTGTATTATAGTTTTACTCCAGTCTTTAAATTCGATATATTTATTCTCTGGCATTGAGTATAGAGTCGTCCGCTCCACATTCTTCCTACAAAGACCTATATGTCTTTCAAAAGCAGGACGTTTTCGAAACCCATGAAGACATGTATGACACCATTGTGATTGGATTCTGACTCCTTCTACTTTATCTCTGTAATTCAGCAGTCGATCGAGATTGGTTACAGTCAAAAAATGATAATTTAATTCTAAAATTTAGTTAATATTTTTAATGATTAAAGGAAATATTACCTTCTTCAATCAATAAGAGATATATCTGAGATCCCGTCGAAGTACTTCTATATATCAAGTCAACGAACGGATTCTTGAAAATATCATTAGTTTTTTGTTTAATTGGATCTTTATTATATTTGAGAACATTGATCGCTAGATTTGGATTCACTGCTTCAAATTGGCAAATGTTAACCAACTTCATGGGTAACCATTCAAATTTCCATTTTAAGTCTTAAAAACAAAATTTAATGATTTATGACATTTATAAATAAATATATATATATATATATATATATATATATATATATATATATATATATATATATATATATATATATATATATATATATATATATATATATATATATTACCACTTAAGTTATATTTTGTTGTTCTTTCTCTATCCCGACGTATGTCATCATAATGTAATACGGCCAGTATGCTATATAAAAAGCAGAATTGATCATTATTTTGAACATTAACTAAAGCCTGGCAGTTTTTCAGGTAATTTGGCGTTTTAATGTAACTTGAACCTAAGTAAATATCTTGATTTATATATATAATAATGTAAATAAACTTACCAGATACATGTATTATGTCTGATAATTTAGTTAAAATCATAATAACTTCTAATATTTTATGAATTCTCCACCCACTACTTTGTTGAGTGTATTTCTCCAACTTTTCTTTTAATTTTTCAATTCCATCATTAATAAATGAAGATGACATTGTAATTGCTTTATTCGACAAACACCATTTTTTAATTTCACAATCCTCTTTGATAAACTCTGCACAAAGTTCAAATTGGATTTTTACTGTACCCATTCGTTGAATATGATCTTCTATTTCTTTGATGAGACAATCTGGAACAACAATGTTAGGAGAATTAATTGCAGATACATCGCTTGTCAATTCAACACGAGAACCATTTAAGTCAGACTCCCGACGTGGACACAATTGTATGTTAGAGTCTCCATTTCCGTAAAATATTGACTTTCGTTTTGTGGTGCCAGAGTTTTGTCTAACTATATTTATAATTAATATTAAACAACTTAAATAACATAACTTGTAACATATTCTTTAATCTGCTTAGGATCGTATGATGTGTTCATTTTCGATTGTACTATAAAAAATTAATAATTGTTAATAGTAGAAAGAGTATTACTTTTAGTGATCATCCTGCTCTTCGTTTCTTCGAATCTTCTAAGATGGTGTCCGTGTTGTCGTACAAACATTAACCACCTACCTGGTGATATAATGAGACATTCCGGACATATGTAACCCAATAAGGTAGAGTCATTTATCTTGAAATATGATGATGTAACTGATTTACAGTTCTCCACATCTTCATGACTTTCGGCAATACAAAATTTATATAAACTGCATCCGTTCACTAAAAGAAAATAATCATTAATATTAGATAGAGAATAAAAAATTATTCACTTATATAAGTTAAATTAAAAGTTTAAATGACAAACATTTGAAAAGTTACTGCTTATATATTACACATGATTAAATTCTGACCAATCAAAATCAAGGAAGGGTAGGAAAAATAAATATATATATTCTGACCAATCAAAATCAAGGAAGGGGTAGGAAAAATAAATGCATTACGTTGCAGTATTTTAAAAGTTCAATATATTTTTAAACACATTTTGATGCTAAAGTTGACTTATTTAACATTTTCATAATAATTTAATAAAAATAATGTGATGAACCCACAAAGTAATATCATTTTTCATCAAATTGCAAAACAGTAATAACGTTTTCATAAAATTGTAATAAAGTAATAACATATTTCAGATAAATTTTCAACAGTTGTAAAATATTTAAGCAAATTGTAACAAGATTAGAAAATATTACAACAAAGTAGTAACATATTTCAGAAAATTTCAACAAAGTTGTAAAATATTTATCAAATTGTAACTAAAATAATAAAAATATTGCAACAAAGTAATAAAATAATGATGTTAATTGGGACAAATCAATACATTATTTCGAAGACGGACAACAAATTAAAAAAGAATATTGTAATAAATTGAGAAGTCTCTCAGTAAATTACAACCAAGTAATAACATATTTCGGAAATATTTCACCAGATGTAAAATATTTACAAAGTAATAAAATAATACAACATTTTGAACTCTAGATCAATCCATTTTATAGAAAATTAAATTTTATCTCTATAATAAATGAATAAATATACAAGGAAATTACGTTAACTGTATGAAAAATACAAATTTATCGTAAAAACATGTGTGTATTACACACAACATACGAGACATAATTTTTAATCAAGCTATTTTATAGAAAATTAAATTTTATCTATATAATATATGAATAAATATCCAAGGAAATTACGTTAACGTATAATAAATACAAATTTATCATAAAACATGTGTGTATTACACACAAAACAAGATACATAATTTCTAATCAATCCATTTTATAGAAAATTAAATTTTATCTATATATTATATGAATAAAATCCTAAGAAAATTACGTTAACTATATGAAAAATACAAATTTATCGTAAAAACATGTGTGTATTACACACAACATACGAGACATAATTTCTAATCAAGCTATTTTATAGAAAATTAAATTTTATCTATATAATATATGAATAAAATCCTAAGAAAATTACGTTAACTGTATGAAAAATACAAATTTATCGTAAAAACATGTGTGTATTACACACAAAGCGACAAACTAAAATTGTAATTGAGCCATTTTGTAGAGAATTAAATTCTGCCTATACATGGTTACACTTAAATCCCAATCGGACCAAAAGAAAAGAGAGAAAAAGAGAGAGAAAAAACAGTAGAGTAGGGTATTGTGTGGACCCAGGTGAAACCTTTGCATAGATCTCTTAGAGACCTTTCGAATGATGTGAATAAAATAAATTTTAATTTTTAAATACCGCAACGTAATATATTTTTATAATACCGCAACGTAATATATTTTTTTTAAAAAAAATTTAAAAAAAAAAAATTTAAAAAAAAATTAAAAAAAAAATTAAAAAAAAAACCCTCCGGGGGTAGGGGGTATGACGTCATATGTCTTTGTGACGTCATCGATGACGTCATATGTCTTTGTTCCCGGGTCCACACAATACCCTACTCTCTCTTTTTCTCTCTTTTCTCTTTGTCCGATTGGGATTTAAGTGTAACCATGTATAGGCAGAATTTAATTCTCTACAAAATGGCTCAATTACAATTTTAGTTTGTCGCTTTGTGTGTAATACACACATGTTTTTAAAGTTGAAAAGCTGTTGTTAACTCATGAGCCTAAGAAAAACTATGTAGTTAATGGTAGAGTTTTGACAGAGTGGTTGAGTTACGGCGCAAAAGTCACAAAAGTTAATCGTGCTGTACAATTCAAGCAAGTGGCTATTTTCAAAGGCTATATTGATTACAATACCAAAATGAGAGCAGCTAGTACAGATTCGTTTCAGCGAGATTATTATAAGTTAAAGAACAACAGTTTATACGGTAAAACTGTGGAAAACTTGAAGAAACGTATAAATTTGAGATTATGCGTCAAAAGCAAAAGATTGATAACTTATTGTAGTAATCCTATGTTTCGTCGTAGCATCAAGATTGCGGATGATCTCATTGCTGTTATACTCAATAAGGAAATTGTGTGTTTAGATAGACCAATGTATATTGGACAAACCGTACTTGATTTATCCAAACTTCGCATGTACCAGTTTCAATATAAAGAACTACAGAGTTATAGAGAAGAATTCAATTGTCAAATTAATATCGTAGCCGGTGACACAGATTCCTTCTTTTTAGAGTGTAAAAATGTAGATTTACGCTTACAACTATATCCAAAAATGATTGCCGATGGGCTCCTAGATACTTCAAATTATCCAGTGACTGATCCATTGTTCTCAGATAAAATTTGTTCGGTAATCGGGAAATTCAAGGATGAGAATAAAGGAAATCAATATAAAGAATGGGTGTTTCTTCGACCCAAGTGCTACTCACTCCAAGGCGATAAAAACACTCTAAAAGCCAAAGGAATAAGACTTACAAACTCTAATCTTACACATGAAGCCTATAAAAAAGTGTATACTGATGGTGGAACAGTGAGCATCCCACAAAAAAGAATAGGAAGTGTCAATCATCAGTTGTATACTTTCATGACAGAAAAACGAGCTCTCCAATGTTTGGACGATAAAAGGTATTGGTACAATTGTAATGAAAGTTATGCCTACGGTCACTATAAGATTCGCCAAATGCATATTGCAACTGCTATGTCTAGAAATGAATGCAAATCGAAACAAGCACTTTAACAATTAAATTTATGTGAATAATAAAATATATATTGTGAATTGTTTGACTTAGTTAATTAAAATGTGTTTTATCATTTAATTATTCATTTGTCCAATTAATTTAGATAATTAGTTTCAAGTAAGAAATATTATTTTTGTGTTTATTTTATTTATTTATTTTTTTCGAAAAATTAATATCCAGTTTATCTAAAATTAACTCAGCGTTTTATTTTATAATAAATTAAATAATTTCTAATTAAAATTTTATTCAAATTGAATAATTACTAATTAAAATTTTATTCAAATTGAAATATTATCGTTATAATTTACCTCTTGTTAGAATATAATGTAAATGTAAAAAAAAAATAAAAAATAATAATAATAATAATAATAAATAAATAAATAAAATAATACTAAAATAAAAACATAATAAAATAATTAATTAAGAAAATTAAAAAGAAAAAAAAATAAATAAATAAATAGAAGTAATTAAATAAAATTAAAAAATAAATAAATTAATTAAAAAAAAATAAATAAATAAATAAAAAAAATAATAATAATAATAATAATAATAATAATAATAATAATAATAATAATAATAATAATAATAATAATAATAATAATAATAATAATAATTAAATAGCGTAAGTAATTAAAATAAAATATTAATAAACTAATAAATTAATTAAATGTAATAAATTAAAATAAAACATAATAAAATAATTAATTAATAAAATTAAAAAGAAAAAATTAAAAAAAAAAAAAAAGTAATGAAATAAAATGTTAATTTATAAAATAAATGATTCGATTGGTCTATATTTGATCTTGATATTCCATGACCTTGAAAGTGCGCTGGATTCCTCATTATATACTACTCACACGAATTTCTAAAAAACATAGTCGAGTTGGTCCAAAAAAAATTTTTAATTGAATGACGAAATTTGAAATATGACACTGAACAACAGTGGCGGATTTAGATTTTGGTGCGTGGGGCGGCGAGAAAAATTTTCAGGGGGCGCCACAAATTATGAAGATGGTACTACTTATTTTCGCGAGTATTGATTGAATATTAATATTATTAAAAAGCATTATATTCAGTAAATTTATTCTAGTAAATTTATTGATGTAACAAAAATACAAGTTTTTTTATTATTTAAATTGCTTCCAGCGTGATTTCATTGAAGCAAAACGATTTATAGTCGATTCAAAGTCAATGTTCTCAGCCAGTTCGCGTTCTATTTAAATTAATGCTAATCCAGACAGACGTTCGTTTGTCATTGTTGATCGCAAATAATTTTTGGTGATTTTCAGTCTACTGAAACTTCTTTCAACAGTAGCAGATGTAACAGGAAGAGTCAAGTATATTTCATAGAGAATTGCCAAATTGGGAAGTCCTGGTGCCATCTGTTTTTCAACCAAGAAAGGCAGCACCTTTTAGAGTTGTAGTTCACAAGATAGTAATGGGCGTATTGATGCATACACGTATTTGAAAGTATCATATTCTAGGATTGCTTCTTTAATATTAATATCGTTTTTGTAAATGTCGCATAAATTTTGAAAAGATTCTTTATTTTCTTCTGATATTTGTGATGGATCAAGACAGGAGAATAAAGCAACAGTGTTATGAAAATCATTAAAACGTTCATCTAGTTATGTTACAAGTGTATCCAAGACAGTGAAATACGTTTCACATTTGAAGCGTGTAGTTGGATCATCAACCATTTCATCTCTGTTAAGTTCACCTGCCATGCGTTTCCTTTTTGCAACTCGCTTTTCTTTAAATTCTGTTTCAACATCTAGTAAGGAACAATTTTTGATAATAAATGATTTTATAGCAACATTTAGACTTTCAAAAGCTTTATCACTTCTCATATCAGCAAACTTATTTCTGGCAACATAAATCAATTGTTTTGCAAACGCAATATCAATGTCCTTTCGTTGCAAATAGTTTGATAACACAAAGATATTATCTAAAAACAACGTTGCATCTACCATTCGTTTTAAAACTTCTCTATTTTTTTCCACTTGATGACGCTCCTGACTGATCAAACCCGATATCACAGTTTTATCATTTGAAATGCGATATTTAGCCAGCAAATATTGACATATTGCACTTTGATGTTGATTGGAAGTTTCATGTTTAACGATTTTTTCCATGCCTTTTTTCCAGTTATAAACTCCAAAATTTGGGTCTGACGATTCCTTGCTATAATTTTCAGTTTTACAATCAGCGAATAACCAGCAAGCTTGGCAATGGATTTTTTGATTTGTTGGTGAATAGACAAGCCAATTTCTTTCCTCCTTCATACTACCTTTTCCAAAACATTTTGTGTACCAAGAAATTTGAAACTTGCGCCCCAATTCATTTGTCGGAAATTGAAATGGTTCATTGAGTCCAAGTTGACATGGTCCGATTTCAAACAATTTTCGTATCAGTTTCGAGCTTATGCTTGTATTTTTTCCACTGTATCAAATTCTGAATCACCCTGATTATGTTTCAAGCCCTGAGCAGGTAATGTTACCGTCTCAATATTCTCTGCAGATGAATGTATAGCTGGGTGTTCATCAACTACTTGCTCATCTTCAACAAGAACTTCAGATGATGTTTCTGTCTCAACAGGCTCAGCACAGGAACTCGAATGCGTAGATGGGTGTTGATCATCAAATACATGCTCATTTTTAGCAGAAACTTCAGTTGATTGAACTACTGGCAGTTTAGACTGTTTAGTTATAAATGATGTTAACTTAATACATTTGCTAGCATCTGCCTTGAGACTGGCTTCCTTTGCCAATTTACTCCTAGATGATCCACTTAATTTGGTAATTGCTTTGCTTTTATTAGTATCACAATCTGACTCAGCCATGGCTAAAATTTATTTTTTATTTTAATTCAATATTGAATATTATTTTAATATTTCAATAGTAACGCAATAATTTGTTTGTCAAAAAAGTCCAAATTGACAATAATTATTATGGTTAGATTTATGTAAAAACACTATACAAGCTTCAAAAAGTCGCTCTTCACTGGAGCTATGTAATATTATTAATATGATGCAGCATAACAGCTGGAGTTGCTTAAAACCAGTTGAACTTTGTACACAGACAAAACTGTAATAAGAGAAAAAATTCATAAAATTATCTTTGGGGGGCGTCAATTAGGATTCAACAGGGGCGTAGAGGGGCGACTCACCCCCGCCCCCCCCCCACACCTATAGCTAAATCCGCTACTGCTGAACAAACGAAAAACAATCAGATCATTTGCAGATACTTTGAAAATGTCAAAAACATCTCTGCATCGTTGGATAAAAGCTGAAGAAGTGCGAGTCTTCACGGCTAATTAAAGCCTCTATTGATGGATGCAAATAAAGGGGAGCGGATTATGTTTGTATTCCGTCATTTGCAATTTTTTGAAAATGGAAGTATTCAATTACCGGATATGTTTGATATGGTTCACATAAAAATGAATGGTTTGATGGTCGAATTGGAATTTGGCCATTCATAAAAATGGAACCTGTAAAAAGGAATAGCAAAATTCGTAGTAGAGGCATTTTTGTTTCCACACCCCTTGTTGATAAAAGGAGTACCGCAACATGCTGATTGTACTACCAGCAATTAAATCTAAGTGATCTGGAAATCGCATTAAACGAAGTAAAATGATTTTTATTCAACAAAACAACGCTAGACCTCATATTTCCCCAGATTATTCAGAATTTGTCCAACACGCAACAAGTGATGAAATTTATATTCGATTGATCTGTCAGCCACTTAATAGCCCCGATATGAATATATTGGATTTGGAATATTTTCGAGCCATCCAAAGACCCTATCATTCAACTGATCCATTTAATATAGATGAAATTATCAAATTTATTGGACAATATTATAATGACATGCCTCGTGATTCGTTTAATAAAGTTTTTTTATCTTTCCAAAATTATATGATTGAAGCATCAAAGTCGATGGAGGTAACAATTACAACCAACCACATATGGCCAATGATCGTCAAATCAACAATGGTACGCTACCTGAATCCTTAGAAGTAAAAGCAGAAATATTAGCAAACTCTTTCCGTTCTAAATAAATAAAAGGTTTCACTTTCTTTTTAAAAATATAGCAATCACAAGTGACCACAACACAAATACATGTTTTTATTGCACTTATTGCACTTACCCTTTTTATAAAAAAATTTAATAAAAATATATTCAAGTTTTTGACAAAATTAGTTTTTTATAGAAACATATCCAGTAATACAGGGACAAGGAAAAGCGGAGAAACCTATTCAGTATTATGGGACAGAGGGCGTAATAATTTATTTCATTTCTATATTTTTATTGGTAAATTATATTTTCCATATTTTCCACTTTTCCATTAATAATTTTCATTTTTCATTATTAATGTTGATTAGTATAAATTAAATCATATTGCATTAATCATAATAAATTCTGGTTTTAAAACATTTGTTTAAATATATTTATTTGGATTTTTAAATGAGTGAAATTAACTAGTAAGAGTAAATATTTTGGTATTTTTCATATCATTCTGAAATTTCTGTAGTTGATTTCATAAAAATAAATTTAATTTTAGCAATATTTTATTGAAAATTATAATAGTCGGAGATCCAGGAGTTGGTAAATCATCATTATTGGCAAGATTTGTGGTAATACGATCTTTAAAATTGCTAGTTTGCCACTATAATTTTAGGATGATACATTTAATGAATCTTACATTCAAAGTTTAGGTGTGGATTTTGTTAGTGTTAATATATTTAATAAAACTAATTTATAAATTAATTAATTAAGTTATTTTTACTCGAAATTAAAATCTTACATTTTTAATAAGTTCTATAAATAATAATAGTAATTTTTAATATATATATATATATCGTTTATATATATATATATATATAATATATATATCGTTTATATATATATATATATAATATATATATATAATCGTTTAGTAAATATGAAGACTGTAAAACTATATATATATATATATATATATATATATATATATATAATATATATATATATATATATTATATATATATATATATATATATATATATATATATATATATAATATATATTATATATATATATATATATATATATATACTATATATATATATATATATATATATATATATATATATATATATATATATATATATATATATACTATATATATATATAGTTTTACAGTCTTCATATTTACTAACGATTATGCTTAAATGGTTTTTTTTAATGGTTATTTTTTTTAGTAAATTACATTTAACCATTATTAATTCTTTTAAAATTACTTACACACTCAATAATATTTTTAAAATAGTTTTTGAAACCCACAGATAAAACTTTAAATTGTAAGTACTTATTTTCAACTTGCATGTTTTATTATGATAAATAACATTGCTGATTCCGTTCAACGACTGGTAGTCTCTATTGTAAGTGACATTACTCCCATCACAATTAAAAAGATGTTCGAAATTAGAGCATAGACCAAACGTATCTATTACTGAATAATTCAGGATTTTTACAAGATAAAAAATAAAGAAAGGTACCTGACCATCCAATCACAATAATGCCTCAGTCTCCTCTTGAAAAAAGCTGTACGGAAAATTCGTGAATATCAAACAAAAAAACATCGATATCTTTAATGATTCATAGTCAAAATTTTTCTAATAAATACTATATATTTGTGTATAAGAATAAGATATTTTTCATAGCATGGTTGCAAGATGTCTACATTTTAATAGTGCAAGGTGATAAATTACGTCTCATTACAATACACCCATATCTCGCTATACGGCATTTTGCTATAACGCCCCTCTTCAATTAAGGAACGTTTTCGATTTACGGCCTAAAATGTTTCGCTATAACAGCAAAAAATCTTTTTCGATGTTGATATATCTACACATGTTGCCAATCTTACACAAGCGCAATCTCGATTTCTTAAACGGCTTTTCGCTTTGCGGCCAAGTTTCGTGGAACATATCTAGGCCGTAAAGCAAGGCATGGGTGTAGTTAAATCTCGAAATCTATTGTGTTTAAGTTAAAACAGTTTAACTATTTATAGAAGTGCTATAGAAGATCGTTTTAAGTATAAAATTCTGTGCGAGACCAAGAACTAACAAATCTCTCTAATCCATATTTAAAATTCAATTAATTCTGATTTTTGTAGAAACTCAGAACAATAAAAATAAATGAATCTAAAGTAAAAATACAAATTTGGGATACGGCAGGAACAGAGAAATATGCTTCTTTAACATCATCATTTTATCGAGGAAGTCATGGGATTATAATTGTTTACAATCTAGTAGATCAGGTATTTTTATTGACAGACATTTTCTAAGATATCTTTGTACGAAGGATTCATTCCAAAACGTTTCATATTGGATTAAAGAAGTTAACAGAAGTGCTGGCATTCGAAATAAAAGATTACTTGTTGGGAATAAATTAGATCTTTCTGATAAACGTGTTGTGTCTGCTGAAACAGCCAAGGTTATTTGTTAATTGGAATTGGATAATTTCATTAAATTCGTAATCTATTTTTTGTTCATATAGTCGAGGTTTAATTTTATGTGTTTTACTATAAATTTATTAATTTTTTAATATTTCAGGGGTCCGTTGGTACCAATTATATTTTAATGGGGTCCATAAGTTTGAAAAGGTTAAGAACCCCTGATATAGTCGAAGTTTAATTTATTTTAAATGCTCAAATTTTTGTAAACCCGAAAGCAGTACAAAGAGAATGGGAAAGTTCGAGTTATTATTTTTATTTTTTATGATATTTTTTATTTGAATGAATTTATTTCAATAATTTATCATTTTCTTTTAAAACATTACAAAAAATCCTTCACGTATATACAATGAGATTCACTATAACGGAAGTCACGGATTGATGTAGGTTTAATATCGATTGGTTACTGCTGCAGAAATCACTAATTGAAAATATCCTTTCAAATGTCTCATCGGTACTCAGTAAGTAATTTCCTATATGGGCAGCAGGATGTGTCCCCTCCTGGATAGTACAACATTCCACCAGCTGAGGAAAAATATTAATCCAAAAAAATTTTCCTTATCCCTTTCAACACTGAATTAATGAAATAATACGTAAAATGTTTGCACAGTCACACCTCTATCACACTACAATTGACACTGAACAGGCATGAACCTGTACTGTACTGTACTACAAGTACTGTACTACCAACTTAACAACATTCGCATAATACCATAAACTACTGGAACACACATATTACATTGAATTTGGGATAAAGATGACATAGAAATAATGTATGGGATATAAAATATCCCAGGAGTGTTGTAAGGGTTAATATATTTGTGGCCTACTTGTTAATTACCGTATTTTTCGGACCATAAGGCGCACTGTGTTATAAGGTGCAATATCATTGGTCGACTGCTAACGGTTTTATTTTCATACATAAGACGCACACATTAAATGACACAAAACTCCGATAAGTCAAACTTTATTCAACTCTTTCACAATAACTCTCAACATTGTTCAGTGTTACACACATAAAATACAAAACAATACACTGAATTTTTTGGTTTATTCTATTCCTCTACCAAAAATCCATCAAATTCTTCATCTTCAGTGTCAGAGTTTAACAGTTGGGCGATTTTGGCATCAAGCATGCCCGGATCCCTCTCATCATCATATTATCATCATCATCATCATCATCATCATCATCATCATCATCATCATCATCATCATCATCATCATCATCATCATCATCATCATCATCATCATCATCATCATCATCATCATCATCATCATCATCATCATCAATCATCATCATCATCATCAATCATCATCATCAATCATCATCTAAACAGAGTCTCGTAGATTATAGAAACGTTAATATTTCGTTTTTAGGTGTAAACTCGGTTCGAGGTTAGAAAGCCAGAAAGCACATTCATTCATTAGGCGCACCGCATTATAAGGCGCATTGACGATTTTTGAGAAAATGAAAGGATTTTAAGTGCGCCTTATGGTCCGAAAAATACGGTATATATATAGACTGTCCTGAAGGGGATCCAGATTTTGATCATGCCTGTATGGGATTTATATAATTTTTGAGTTGACCTACTTAAAAATATTAAGCAAAAATGTTTAAACTTAATATTTTTTCCCTAAGTTGGGGAGGGGGTATTGTTCTGGAGAAGAAACATCTTACTACTTATGTCAGTGGTTCTCAACCCGTGTTCCGCGAAAAAAATGACATTTTATCTTTAGAATTGCATTTAAGATACATATCATCAAAAATCTCAATTAATTTTTTTATAAGATGATTCAATAAGAAAGCCGTTACACAGATATATAAACATACAAATATAAAAGTGTTTTTATTGCTTGTTATCGTTGCGCTTGGTATTTTCTTTGCTTATAAGAAGGCATTGTTTACGTTTACGACAGATTTATAGTAATTTGTGATTGGTCACTCATTGTTGGCAAGTATTTTTTTGTCAGTGTTCCGCGTAAAAAAATCATGTGAATTGTGTTCCGCGCTTTTATATTAATTGAGGAGAATCACTGACTTATAGGAATATACTCATCTTTGAAATATCTGTTTATTTCGATCCGACTGATTTTTTTTAAAAAATCGTTTATGGAACACCATTAGGCTTGCCAACTTTCCCGTTTTTGCCGGAATCGGCTTTCGTCTCCCGTCTTTCCGTTTTTACAATATTTTACAATTTTTCAAGAAAAAGTGCAGTTTTTGAAGTTTTAACTTTTATTTGATTTCTCTAAAATCACCAAAGCTATTGCAGTCAGCCCGATGACAAGAAAAATACAATTTTAAAAACAAACAAAAAAAGCATGATTTGTAAACGGTACTATGTAATATGTAAAAATATTTGTTTTGTTTAAATCTTTATGGTATTAGTCATCATATAGTTAAAATCAATAACATGTGTAAACCAAAAAAGTGAAAAAGCGTTATACTATTCGCAATTTTATAATCTCCAGGGTTCGAGGTTGTGGGAGTTGGCAACCCTAAACACCATTTTGTGGTCACTTTTCGACATAAATTTATATTTCGTTGCAGTAGTTTCGGCTGTTATTTGTAATGAGTAATAAAATAAAGAATTCGTCAGAGTTAACTTGATTTTTCTTTGTTGACCTTAGAATAGAGCTAAAAACTAACTCTATCACCAATGGCATAAATAATGATGGTTTTAATCTTATTGAGTATTTGTAGTTTATTGGATTAAACCGATGATTTCACATAACTCCAAAGAAAATGATTAAATATGAGCTATATATTTTTGTAATACAGCATAATAATTGACATTTGACATAACCGACCTACATAGCTTATTATTCGTAATTGAATAAAAAAAATCGAATGAATTGGTGTATTTGTAATGTTAACATCCAACCAGATAAAAATGCACCGGTAAAGTTGAAAACATCGATATTTTGAACAAAACTATGAATGAAGATCCAGAACAATCAATAACACGTTATTCTCAAGAACTTGGATTTTCTTATAGTAATACATGAAATATTCTTCGTTAAGATTTATAATTTAGGCGTATATAATTCAGTTGACTCAAGAACTATAACTAAATGGCCATTTATTGCTTAGAAATTTTGAACAATGGACTTTACAGCAGCTTGAAACAAATCCAATATTTCATGAAAAAACCACCTTCGGGGATGGAGGCCATTTTTGTTTAAATGGGTTCACAAACAAACAAATTTGGAGTGAAGGAAATCCATATGCTGTTATTGAGACACCTTTACAGCCACAAATAATAGCGGTTTCGTTTTATTGTCTAGAGGTGAAATTGGAGATGGTAATGCAATAATGAATGAAGATCCAGAACAATCAATTACACGTCATTCTCAAGAACTTAAATTTTCTTATAGTAATACATGGAATATTCTTCGTTAAGATTTGCAATTTAGGCGTATATAATTCAGTTGATTCAAGAAATTTAACTAAATGGGCATTTATTGCTTAGAAATTTTGCACAATAGACTTTAAGAGAAACTTGAAACAAATCCAATATTTCATGAAAAAACCATCTTCGGTGATGGAGGTCATTAAATGGCTTCATAAAAATAAATTTGTAGTGAAGGAAACCCACATTCTGTTATTGAGACACCTTTACACCCATAAATAATAGCGGTTTGCTTTTATGGCCTAGAGGTGAAATTGGACAATACGTTTTTGAAAACGAAATCGGTAATGCAGTTAATGTTAATGGAGAACACTACAAAAACATTACTCTATTTTCTGTCATAAATTAGTTAATTTGGATCTGATAAAGATGTGGTTACAAAATGATGGTGCAACATGCAATACATCTCGTGACATAAACAATTTATTGATGGAAAAGTTCAGTGTTCCTGTAATCCCAAGAAATGTCGATGTGACTTAGCCACCTAGATCATGTGATATTACTCCATCGGATTATTTTCTATGAGGTCATGTGAAATCATTGGTTTTTCCAGATTCTAAATTTAAATTTATGGTCATAATTCATACGTAGATCATATTATTTTTTGGTTATCGTGTAAATGAATATTTTATCCTAACATTTTACTGCGGTACATAGACTTTGTTTTACTGTTACTAAATCCATTTATATGATAATTAGCATTATCCATTAAGAGAACTGGTTCATTCAACTTTTTGGTACAAATGTTCTAGCTAGCACTGTAAGCCTTGAATTTGATATATCCACTTTATTCATAAAAAATACATGCTTCATTCATTCAAAATTTTTTTGTCATAATACATGCTCCATTTGAATCCACAATCTTGAAACACAATAAAATACAACAAAGCTTTATCAGTAATAATCATTGCTGCTCACACTTTATTGCGAAAACTAAAGTCATCATAATTCTCTTTCCAACAGTTTTACCATCATCACTTCAAGCTACAAACTGAACAATTTTCACGGCTGCTAAAACATTCATATCCATTATACATGGAAATAACTGTAGATTTATTTGACCAGTTTTTCTTATAAAAAGCAATACTTGCTCGCGATTTAGTCTCTTCGAAATTCCATTGATCTAGAATAATTCATTTGTTCATATATCGACTCTTTAAAAGTTAAACAATGCCTACAATTTCAAAGTTATCAAAAAAGGAATCAATTGTTGAATACTTTCAATATTTTTTAGTGTGTTACGTCAACGTAAAAGATAGTTTTTTTTAAAAATATCCATTCTATTTTTGAAATTATTAGGTTTTCTTATGTAAACCTTCACGAATCCAGGTGGAAAAAAACATAGGAAAAAAAGCCAAAAACAATTTAGATAATGTCACGAATATAAATTCATTTATTGATTATTTAAGTTAAGTAAAACCATAAAAAAGTATATAAAAATGTTAATATTGAAAATTTAATTTTATTACTATTGTTTACACAAATGTAACACAAACATAACTTCTTATTCCATTTCTGACTTTCAATAATTTTATATTCCATTATGCTTAATATAATGCCAAAATTTTATAATAAATTTTTATTTATTTTATTCTATTATTTGAAATATTAAAAATTATGAATGAATGATAATATGAGTATAGATTGAGTATAGATTGAGTATAGATTGAGTATAGATTGAGTATAGATTGAGTATAGATTGAGTATAGATTGAGTATATAATGAGAATAGATTGAGTAGAGATTGATTAGAGATTAGAGTAAAGATTTAATAATTTGAACAATCTTCAAATAAACTACATGTATAAAGTTTCATTGTCTTTTATTTACACATTTGTGGTGTTTTTCCGTCGCTTTTTTCCCTGCATCCTGAGTATAGATTGAGTATAGATTGAGTATAGATTGAGTATAGATTGAGTATAGATTGAGTATATAATGAGAATAGATTGAGTAGAGATTGATTAGAGATTGATTAGAGATTGATTAGAGATTAGAGTAAAGATTTAATAATTTGAACAATCTTCAAATAAACTACATGTATAAAGTTTCATTGTCTTTTATTTACACATTTGTGGTGTTTTTCCGTCGCTTTTTTCCCTGCATCCAACCTTCACATCCCCATCACTTTTGTACGTAATATTTATTTGAAAATGGCTTTATTTGTAGTTTTAAAAATATTATGAATTTATCAATGAATTCTTGGTCAGTCTTATCAACTGGGCTTATTATTACTACATTTTAAATGTTTCAGCTAAAAAATAATATAAATCGGTTTGCCTAGGAATTTGCTGACCAAAACAAGATGGAATTTATAGAGACTAGCGCCAAAACTTCTGAAAATGTCGAAGAAGCTTTCTTTTCATTAGTTGATACTATTGTTACTTTAACTCCACATATTTCTTCACAAAGTCAAAATGTTAGATTAGAGGAATATAGAAAGCTGGAAAATAACAACAACTATTGCTGCTGATCATCATTATTGTATTTAACTGTTTTTTAAAATATTTTTTGATCTATTTTTTTGGCTGCTGTTTTTTTTATTTAAAAATATCTCCCCTGAAATGTATTTTTCATTCCTAAAATACATTTATATTATTAATGAACATCAACTCCCCTGGAACACATTGTAACAAATATAACCAAATGGAGTTTTCAGGTTATTTACGAATAGTTTCAGAGATTTTTAATAATATTGCTTTTACTACAGAACTCGTTTTCCTGATTTATGCTCCAAATTTATGCTTAGAGGTCATTGCATAATTACGTCACGCTCGTTTCCTTGAAAACTGTTACGAAACGTGACGTGGGTGGGTGGATGGGTTGAGCTGAATGTGACGTCACGCTAGTTGTATTTTATGAACCACAAGAATTATTATTGCAAAAATCTTCCTCTGCTACTATGCTACAGTGATGCTGTTACTTTGACTAGGCAACGATGACTAACAATTATTGCTGCTGCAGCAAGCTCCCAAGCAGTCTAGAGGATCGTATGGCACCACTAGGCTACCCTCATTTCCTGAACAATAAAATGACGTTACTATGGGGGATGGGGGTGGATCAACACAAAAGTGACAGGGTGGGTGGTCATTTTTGGCGTGACGTAATTATCCAATAACCCATTATTAATGTAATTAATTGGAGAAATGTATTTATTCTCATTGTGGCGTAGCGAGCATAACCGGCGTTCTTTCCTCAAAAAACATACAGTAATATAATAAATAGAATATACTAGTAATAAGAATATATTAGGAATAATAATAGAATGCAGTACTTACCTTAAAATACTCGGTTATATATCACGAATAGTCACTAGCTAACTCTATGTTTACAAAATACTATGGTGTTTTACGAGATAAAAAAGAATGTCACAGGCTCAGGTTAGGCTTTAATTTTACTACATCTAGACTGGATTCGTTCTGTAATATAAAGAATCCACGAAAAATTACACAGTGGCTGTTACGAAAATTCGTGAATATAAAAAAACATAGAGTTAGTTTACTGATTCATAGTCAATTTTTTAATAAGTACAATGTCAATTGGAAAGAAATCAGAGAGGAAAATCAAAAGAAGTTTATATAAGAATATGAAACATTTTTATCGGATGTCATTAAACTACATTTATTTTATTACATAATTTAATTGTATCATACAATTCATTCCGATCTAAAATACGTACTGAGTCGTACAAAGACGTTAATAAGTTGTTAAGATTTTTAATTGAAATTAATATTCCCAACAACGCCATGAAGATAAACTTATAGAACAATATGAAGAAGATATTGATGAAATGTTATATCAGGAAATCTTACAACTTCAGTTTTATAAAAAATAATTATCCGAAAACTGAGTTGACGCATATACTGTTATAAAAAAATGATTTAAAAAAATGGAAATTGCATTTCCAAGTACAGAAACAATTCTCCTAATTTTTTTAAGCTTTGTTGGGTAGTTGGTCGGGTCTACAAGAAATACCAAATGATAGGGGATGATAGTGACTGGGGCCGATGTACTGGTTGCTTTTGGAACTGCTTGGCTGGTGCCGGTGAAAACGACGTCGGATGAGGTAGTTGGCAACGGGGCGTTAGTACTACTAACCCTTGCTCGATTTGTGGATTTTGCCAAACCTATTAGTTGATAATGATGATGCGGGAAAACATTATCTTCCTCTGCGATGGGGATGTCGACGATCATCTTCGTGATAGATGCCTGCACGTAGACTTTGTGCAACGCCTCTGACTGTTCTTTGATCAGCGCCCGCAACGCGCGGCTCTCTTCGATCAAGTCATCGCGGCATCGTTCGGCGCGTGTTAATTTCAGCCTGATCTCCTTCATCTGGGCGGGGGAGAAATAGGTCCCCTCTAGATGATCTGATTTTTTCTTTTAAAAGACCGTTCTGCGTTTGGAGTGTTTTGATCAAGTTGTTTTTATCGGCGCAGGAGAAACATGGCCGCAGAATGGTTGTGGTTGTTGGAGTTTTTGACATTTCTAAATGAATCAAACGTAGGTATTAAAATCATGCTTCCTACCCATCATAATACACAATCACGCTTCATGGTATAACGGTAGACTTTGAGATAAAAGTAATGAAAACAATCACCCTCGCTTTTCCCACATGCACCGGAGAAGTCTCGGAGTTTCGACAGTACTGGCCCGTGGGCCTATTACATTTTACCATATTAATTTATTTACCTTCTAAATGTTTTCCTATTACCTCATACAGTAAACCCCTGACGAAAGCATAGGCTGTTAGACTTAAACCAAAAAAGGATTTAAATAATTCTGGTGACCTAATCAACCACGGCGCAATAAATACAGTTTACCATATCACGGGATAGATGTTTCAATAATATGTTAGAACTTCAAATCAGTATTGAATGTGTTGGCCATTAACAGAACAGAAAATCAGTAAGGTCCTTTATCATTATATGTGGCTCATAATATAGGAATATAGAACAATTATCTTTCTAGACGACAATTAAGGTAATACCTACCCTCCAGCCGCACTAATTCCTCATACAGACACTACACCGAATTGGGTATTCCATAAGAAATCCTAATCGAAGTTCGCAATCTCATTCTTAACACGAAGATGATGAAGGCATCTTAACGTCACTAATCTAATTCATGAATACTAATGTCGTCCAGGGATTGACAGTTTCTATTGGGTATTCGATAGTTGATACATGTGATGATGAAAAGAATAAATTAAAAACCCGTACTTATAATCGCAACATTTCCTTAACGAACTTAAAATCATTAATGGAAAATAATTAATTCAAGATAAGTTAAAAATTATATTAAATTCACCATTTGAAACGAATAAAATTTTTTACATTTGACATTTACTTTGTAAATCAAATAAACATTGATTAATTTTTCAAAACATTGATTATTTGAAAATTTTCCGCAAATTATAATTATAATAATATTATTTGGTTGATAAAAACATGTTATTCATTAAATGATTCGAAATTTAATGTCCAGATGTGCGGTTATTTGGGTAAGATTAGATCCGTCGGGTTGCTGGCATTAGTGTGAATTTTAAGTGTGGTACTTGGGTAATCACATTCAAACGATTTACTGATTGGACTTGCTCGGGTATCTCTTACTATTTTTCACCCGCTGCGAATAAACCACCGAATATGCGCAAGTGGTTTTAAAAAAATCTGTTAGTTGCCACGATAATTATCGGGGTGTCGATCGGACCCGCGTGCATTTGTTTTGTAATAGTGATTAGACGTTCGACTTAATATAATCATAATATAATCATAATCTAACCCGTATTCGTCTGAAACGTCAATACACGTGCCTCCACACCTAGCTATATCCGGATCACCTGAAGCCTATCGCTTACACCACCTGATAATTTTACCAAACATTCGCGGTACACTAACTTAAAAGTGCAAATCTGTTGTCAAAAAATCAAGTTGAAAAGGTCTGGGTTGTTGCGTACGTGTAGAAAATGGATTTTTCGTTAGCGATCATCATCCAGGGGTGCCCTCTATCCTTAGATCTGTCCGAAAACTTAGGTAGTAATTAGGTAGAAATATTTGGCCCTAAGTGTCGATGTGTCGCCCTACCAACTGTCAATTTTATTCGCTTCGTTACGTCCCTCTCATCACGACTAAACTTCTCCATCATCGACGCTAACCTCTCTATTTTGAATAACAACGAATTTTTATACTCTCAAAATATTTATACAGATTATTTGTACTTTACATTCACTAAAACTTGCTAGTGAAGTTATATTTTCACCAGTAGAAATATATTTCCTCTGGTGAAAACGTATTCGGATATGAATTCACTGAAATGTTAGTGAAAATATATTCTCACTGGTAATACAAATTCACTGTAACATATACAATCAGAGCACTATTTTTTTATTAATAATCAATTTTTACTCAACAGCAAAAATTTCTAACAAATTGCAGATAATCCTTAAATATAGTTTCACGGCAATCTTAAGGGTAAGATTGCCTGGAAATAAAAATCTAAACAATTATCTGGAATTTATTAAAAAGGCTTGACTATAAATCAGTAAATATATCTATGTTTTTGATATTCACGAATTTTCGGCAGAGCCTTTTTCAAGTGAATTTTATGAATTTTATGAATTTTATGATTTCAATTTCACTTGAAAATAGGCAGTGCCGAAAATTCATGAATATCAAAAACATCGGTATATTTAGTGATTCATAGTGTTGAGCATACCTAAATGATAAATAGCATAATAAATAAGTAAAGATCGTCATGACAAACGGGACGATCTATGTGGAACTCAGAGAAGAAAACGAAATTAAAAAGAAATGAAAAATGAGAAAGATAAATCAAATAAAAGAAAACACGTAAGAAATTAAAACAAAGGTTATTGTTAATTAAAAAGTACAAACGAAGTAGGAATTTCAGATTGCAGAAAAACAAAAATATGGGAAAGCCGTATCTTGACAGCCTGTCAAAGATAGGAAAAGTCAGCACAACACGAAAAGGAAAAAACGGCTTATCTCGAATGCTGTCAGAGATAAGGCTAACGTAGCGGGGAATACAAAGGAAAATGAAAATGGAAAACAAAATCTGTCTCTAGTGCCACAAATAAAATTGGCTATCTAAAGAGAAACTGTTGGCTGAGAAATCAGACAAAAGTAGTGACAAAATTAGAGACAAAAATTAGAGACAAAACCGAGACAACGAGAGAAGAAAAAGAGAGTTAAATTTAGAGAGTTAAAAAGGATAATCAAAGGGAGAATTTAAAGAAACATTTAAAGGGAGAATTAAACAGAGTAAAACAAGAAGGGACAAGAATCTTTTGTAAAATTGAATATAAAGTGGAAGTAGAGTAAATAAATTTGTGGTCAAAGCAAAGAGAACAATTGATCAACGTACCCTGTAACTGAGTGTTTGATGGCTAGTTATTATTGTTGTGTTTACAGAAAGTGCTATTCTTCACGTAATGTCAAAATAAGCTCTGTGTGATTAATTGGTTTATAGTTAATTGGTTGTAATTGGAATTTGTACGAATCCAGTGTGAATATTAATAAAGCTTATCGTGTTCGAGAGTGTTAATTTGTGAATTAATAAACACGCTTTGGAGTCAGAGTTAAAGGTTGAATTTAGAAACATTGTCACCAACCTAATAACCCAACGATAGTCAGATCTTTTAATAAATACCATGTAAGGAAATCAATGCTGAAATCAAATTGAAAAAAAAAGTTCTTATAAAATTATATAGAATATTATAAATATAAATTGGAAAAAAAATTTTCCGTCACTCAATATTTCACTAAAGAAAAAAAGGAAAATTTAAAATATTAAACGAACAATTGTTTTCTTTGCCTCTTTACGAGGTCTTTATAATTTTATGTGGTATTACATGATTACATATTTATGTAAAGTATAAAAAAAGACGAGTTCGGCATCACTTTCATTCAAAGTCACACAAGTTCAAGTTTCGATTGAGACAAACAAACATATCTAGTTTCTTGTGCATGAGATGGTCTTTGGCGATTCATGACGTGCCCAGCAGTTTAGAACGCGCATTCTGATGGCATATATTTTGTTAGTATGCATACACTTATACGCTACAATAGCTAATTTTGGATAACGTTTACAGTTATCACACAGAAACCGCAGAATGTCTGCGTCGACCAACAATGGAATCTCAGGCAGTACTCAATCAGTTCATGAATATCCCAATAGTATCATCAACTGTATTACAGGACGCAATCCCGGAGCCTTTTTTTCAATCCCGGGATCCTGTCGGGATTAACCTAGTAGAATTTTGTTGTTATTTATTTGGAAAAACTGAAAACATTGCACAAAGTTTAATTATAAAAGTTTTTTTTATTTAGAAAAAAAGAAAAAGAAAACATTACTTATTAAATTCACAATATTCATTATTTATTATTATTATATTATAGATATAGAAAATATGGTTAGAAAAAAATATATTGTTTACTGAATTATAAAATATTTATTTTAACACATTGGATGCGGGTACATTTTTTGGTGGAGTTGTGCTGTAGCGGGGTTTTTTTGCGCAAATTTAGTTTTTCAGTAAAATCTCAATAAATAGTACTATAGTATTATACTACCCGTACTATAGTACGGTACCCGCGCTCATGTAACAACGTCAAAAAACGTACTAGTACGTGACCCGCATACAATGTGTTAAATTAGTTTCTTCTTGACTGTTTTTGAAAAAATCCTCGAAGGAAACACAATGAATCGACAGTATCGTCATTTAAACGTGAACGAAACTTAGTGCATAAAATTCCGGCAGGTGAAAAAGCTCGCTCCGAATCTATACTTGTATGTGGAATGGTTAACAAAAAATTATACACCATATTTAAATTAACACCGAGAGCACCTCCATTTTAATAAAGTGCAATCTCTATTTTTAAAACTAGATTTAAGTTATTTGTTGATGATCCAGACGTCATTGGTAATTTTGCTGATCCTATATATATGTAGCAAAATATGGGTTTCTTAAATTTTCTGATAACTGCTTACCTTATTTTATTTAGAAACACTTAAAATGTAAAATAAAAATGAGTAAATTAAAATTTAATTTATTATTAAATATTCTTTGCTAACAAAATAAAAATTAAATTTTTAAGTTCACTTAAATAACAGCACAAAATCATAAATAATAAAATGATAATTTAAGCCTTTTGCTGCGAATAATGTATTTAATGAATATTTTCGACTATAAGATAGTCCTTGTCAATCTCCTGGAATTTAGCAATCTTCTTCCCGAAAATACATTTCTATCTTTTTTTTGTTTCCTTTTTCTTAATTCTCATAGGTTATAAATATAATATATACTTTCTTTTTATGAATTGAATTTTTTTAATAAAAATTTCATTTAAAATTCAAAATGACACAAACTAAAATTTTTTAAAATATTTTTAAAGCTTCTATAATTAACTTCTAGAAGCCTAATAAAATAAAGCACGTATCTTTCGGTATCTGAGAATAAAAAAACTAAAGAAAATAGACGAAGAACTTCAATATTTTATTAACCTAATTGATTTCTATTAAAAAGAAATTGACTGCAACAGGAAACTCTTGAATATGAGTTTAAGCCGTGGTACAAAAACTTTGAAGAAATTAAAATCAAAACGACTACTGCTGTAGATACATTAGAAATATGTGATCCAATTTTTTATAAAAATATTTATATTCTTCTCACAATATTTGCTAATTTGCCGGTATCAACTTGTACAGCAGAACGTTCTTTTTCATCGCTTAAATACCTGAAGTCATATTTAAGAAATACCAAGGATGAGAAAAGGTTAAACGGTTTGGCTTTGGTATAAATTCATCAAGACATTAAAAAAAGTCCGGATGAAAATTTTCTGAATTAATGAAGGAACAAAAACAAATTTATATTATATTGTAATATATTCTATGTAATATACTTTGTTAATAATTAATTTGTTAATTATCTTTAAATATTTTTTTCTATTTTTCCGTGTCAACTTTTAACATTTCTCGATGAATTACAATAATTAATAATTTTGCCCCCTCCCAAAACTGAAATATTGGCTATGTCCCCGGTGACAGATATTTCTACTTAGACAATATTTTATTACTCTTTTCAACAGTTTAAGAATAGAAACAACAGCTTGAGAAAGCATCCAATTTTCTTCAGTCATTTCTAGCTTTCATGAATGATTCTTTATTGTGAAATATTTGTCGGACAGCACAACCCCAATGACCCAGCGTAAGTTGATAAGTCGTTTTAACAAGTTTAGCGTAGAACTAGGGATTGTAAATTTATCGATTTTTTCATTTACCGGTAAATCGGTAAATTTTTTTTTCTAAAAGATAAAATAAAGTTGACAAAAAAACAAGTTTAAATTTCCATTTCACGATTTTATTTCAAAAATATAAAATATGAAAAATATAAATATTATTATAAATCTGAACAAACTATAATAATATTTTAGAAACAAATAAAAATAAAGTAAAAAAAAATAATGTTGGGGAGAAGACATTACTCCTAAGGCGAGTTTCCTTCAAACATCCGTCACGACTTAACAATTATCTCCCACATGTGTGCCCATGATGATGAGTCATGCTGGTATTGCGCAAATGAGTCGGAACTTATGAACAGGTGAGCACCTATGGTAGGACTACTATTCATAATATTCGCCGTGCGGGTCCTCGAATGCCAATAGAAGCACTTACATCTTAATTTACCAATAATCTGTCCCTGGTCCGGGGAGACAGCGGTGGAAATTTGACATTCACTATTTGACAAGACGAATTAACCAAGGCCATTTACCGTCCATCTTTTATTGATTAATACATACAGGACTCGATTTAAAGGATACAAGCTACACATTTATTATACAACACAAAAAATAAAAATATATCAATCCATTTCGGTGCAAGATTAGTTTTGCCATTTCGTGGTTTCCCGGGAAAATCTCATTTAAATCAAATCTCCTTCTGCAAGCATTGCGTCTATATCAGTTTGCCATTGAGAATCGATTAATAGTTCGGATGACGATGCTGAAACGACGCGATACGCAACCGTAGAGACGGGCTTGATTGGAGATTCATCCAGTGGTTTCGCGTTTATCGATTGAATTCGAAATATGGTGTCTTCCAGGGCGGCCACCTCCTCTCGACGCTTTTTAGTACGCTCGGCTCGGGTCGGACGTTTTCTTTTCCGGGAGCTCGGATGTACCCGGACGAGCAGTTGCACTCGTTAATATTAATTCCGTCGGGGGGAATTCGATATCCCACTATCCCACTACGTCTCGGTTATAAGAGGGACAAGAATAGGAGATAGAGCTGGACCATGCCCGTGACAACTAGAAGCTGGAATTGTGATTATCTCATCAGTATGATGATGGATCGGGAATACGTTACATTTTTCCAACACTGGGTATTCTCTAATCCGCTGTCTTAATTCAGTTTCAGAATACACTTTATGGCGAACCTCAAATTGGGCTTTTATGGTAAGCCTCTGTCATCTGCTCTCTTCCATCAGGCTATCCCTACAATGCTCTAATCGGAGAATCTTTTGATTGCATTCTTTCATCTGTGGCGGGAGAACCAGGTGGACTCGAGTATGTCTATTCGCTTTTTCATCGCCCAATGCAATCCTGTAGTTTTTTCATGCTCACATTCTTGTCGGCGCACGAGAAGCAAGGTCTCGGGCCACCGGGGGCAGGTTTGGTTCAGACATACTAGCATAATCGTGAATTAATAAAGTAGTTAAGGCGCACCTCTAGCAAAGTCATTCATGTCATTCCATTCAACATTTTCCCTTCAGCATAAATTAGTTTAATTACTGGATTTTGTTATCAACAATCGTAAGCTTTGAAGACATCATGCGAGAATATTCCGCATCAAACTTGATAAGGAGGGGATCTACTTTTTATTATTAACAAAATTAATTTAACAAAATCTTTTATTAATCGATTAAAATTTAATTTAGTAAAATCGATTTGGTGATTTTATGACTTAATTTATTAAGACCATTTATTAGTTGATAGTTGAATCATGTCGATTACATTGTACTAATTTACTAATGTGATTTGTTAATTTTGTTGACCGGATCTCTGCATGTTAGTGATTCGTATGTTTATGACAAATGTTTATCGAATGAGGTCGTTCGACTAGAATATTAGACAAATTCAAATTGACCAGATCGGCGGATCTATTTATTCATGTTAGCTTTTCACGATTGGGAATCTGTTTATCTTTATCACTATGATGCATCTCGAATGGGTATAATCTAATCCGAATGGATACATAAGAAACCGTGATCCTGCGGCGGTGTTTATCCATCTCGGTTGAAATACACTTACAGAAAGATAAACATCCTCATGCTGTCATCATCATCGCCGAATTCTGATAGTCAACCATCAGTGAACGCGAGAAAATCTTGCGCTGGTACTCGACGAAATTTTATATCTAACTTCCTGATTGGTTATGGGTAACAGGAATGTGATAGTTTCACTTAGTCGAAAATGTAATCGCTCTTGAGTCAAGAATAGTAATCTACATCGGATTTTCCACCCCGGTGCAATCTGGATCAACTGTGAAGTGTTCGAACAACGGAAACTTCAAAAGTAACATTTCGTGAAAATCTTGTATTATCCAAATGAGCATAGTAAAAGTCAGAATTCGAACAGGAATCTATTCTATTCCACCATTCATTGCCGAAGAGAACATCTGTGCCGGAAAAACCATACCTTCTCGTAGCCTACGATATTTTCAGTATTACCAAAGTCGTTGCCGCGTATCGCCATCTATTCGAATCAACTAGGAACCACTGACACGAAGGTCAACTAATCCCAACCGACCCACGCGGACAGGTCAACTATATCTATAGGTTATGATAAATGATAATAATAATAATAATAATAATAATAATAATAATAGCAATAAATCAAAATTCTTCTATTCAATCATACTGAATCACTCTACAAACGATCATTTCTTTGCTTATTCCTAATACATAAAAATCTGATAATCATTGACAACATTCAGCGATCACATTCTCTCCGGACAAACCACACTTAGATGCCAGTCCTTCCCCAATATTAATTCACGTCCCAAGCATCCCTGCATAAATTTGGTGACTGCTGGCCTTCCTATTTTTCGAAGTGGCCCTATCGATATTCATGACATCGACTATTTACTAATTCCTTTTCCTGATCATTATTGGAAAATCTATCATCCGTGTTCTGTGTTTCTCGGTACTCAATCTCGTACTTAATTCGATTAGTACATAAATTCTCGTTTTTTGTCAAGGTCATCACTGAAGCTTTCCATATAAAAAATCAATTAAAATTTTTCATCTATTTGCGCGAAGAGAAAAACTCAATTAGTTTATTCCAATCAATTTATTTAAATCTCATATTTGCATTATATTATGATAGATTAATACAGTGCTTTCCAACCTTTTCATGCTTGTGACACACTTTTTAGACTTCCATCATTTCGCGACACAGCAAATCAGTTTTACCAGAAAACCAGACGTCATACAACTTACGCCATATGATAAACCGTTATACAAGAGACAATGAAACATATTTAAATATAAATATCGAATTCCAACGATTAACTAATAAATAGGGTAAACAAGCGTTCTTGCAGCTAAAACACGACGGACTATATATGTGTATTGTATTTCAGTCTAACAATCATTAAGAAGTTTATAAAATTAAGGGACTCTGTGGCTTTTCATTATGTTCACGCGACACACCTATGCAGCGCTGCCGACACACTAAAGTGTCGCGACACACCGGTTGGAAAGCTCTGCATTAATAAATGATAATTAAAATACATATTTACATTTTTTCCTTTTCTCGGTTCGCTGTAATGCTAAAATTTGAATGATAATTAGGTTCGAATGATCTGTTGAGCTGTCGTCCACAATGGATCTGTGTAAGAGTTTGGTAGATTAATTTTTTAATTGAAATTTATAATAAAATTTTACCTGTGTAAGAGTTTGGTAGATTAAGGGAATTGACCAAGTGGTTTTCTTATATAGTAATTTTTGTCCAATAAGGACTTAGCTCGTGTGTAATATGGTGTTTTTTCTTATTTTTGTGTTTTTAATTGTTTTTCTGAGTTAATTATTTATTTCTTTTGGTTAATTTATTAAATAATTTAATCTTTATTTTTCTCTTATTTTCTACTAAGTTCTGCTGATCGTTTTGCTTGCAATTTTTGATTTTATCATTCTTTGTTTTAATTTATGATCTTTTTCTGCATATTGTTTATTTCTCTAATGTTGTTTTGCTCTTTTGAATTTTATTTTATTTTTTCTAATTATTTAATCCTAAAATCAATGTGCAAAATGCAGTGAATACTTGTGTGTTGAATGTTTTTAATTAAGGTTTTGTATGTTGATGTATATTAATAATAGTTATGTTAAATAATTAAAAAAATAATTAAAATAATATTTTTAATAATTTTAAAAGTTTGAATATAATTGATTATTAAAAATTGTTTTTAAAAAGAATGATTATTAAAAATTTTTATTTATAATTTAAAATTTATATATTTTATAATTTGCTTATATATTATCAATATAGTATATATATATTCTTCCGTCGTGAATGTAGGTAACCTGATGATGATAGTGATGCTATCGAAATATATAGTGAAAAAGATGTACGAATGGCGATTTTTATTAATAAAATCTTAACCGAGTTTATTTGAGTATTTATTTATAAAAATTATAACTTTTTGTAAATCGTGTAAAGGACTCGTAACTCTTTCACTGCGAAATTGGAAGAGAGTGTTTTTTTTAAACCCTTACAACATTTTTTGAGCTGTTAGGGCATTTTGTATTATTTGTACACAAAATTCTCCTATCATAAAAAAATTAATTTTCAATGGTTGCATTTTTAGATAATTTGGCGGGCTATTTTATCGAAACTTAGCGATATTCTATTCATTTAGTCACTTCCGCATCAGATGAGAGTAATAAATAAAAGCATCTCTTTTGTATTTATCTTGCTTTCAAGTAGCCACAAGCTGAGATGTCAAATGAAGTGAAACTTTTTTTCTCTTCTTTCAAGCTCAAACATGTAATAAAACACCAGATTCCAACTGGGAATTTAAAATATTTACTGTAATTTTGTCCCTTTAGACCTTTTAGGTAATTATAAATATTTATAATACGATTGTGAGGCGTTTTGTAATTTGTATTTAAATAATGGTATGATGTTGTACATGTTTGATTGTATGCTGAAATCCTTACTTATACATTAATTATTATTTTTTAGAAACTCCTCAAACAAATTAACGTTATAATTTGTTTTAATAATATTTGTGTTTTTATAATAAACGTGTTTTAGTTATGGATTCTATTAATACCCGTAGCTCTGTGGCTAATATGGCGACCACGATTGCAAATTTTATCAAGCCACCAGAAACATATGACATGGATTCAGACGTGGAAGATTTTATCTTAGAAACGGAACGATTCTTCGAGATGACAAAAATTGTCGATGAATACAGAAGCAAATTCGTCAAAGCTTTTCTATCAATCAATTCAACGAAGAAATATGAGTTGACTAATGAAACTCTGCATTATACAGAAAGATTAAGAAACGCTTTTGCTAAGAACAGAAGTCTTATCGATGATCTCAACGAAGCGCTAAATTATCGTCAAGTAAATGAGGCTGCCGAAGAATTCTGCTCAAAAATTGAGAAACTTGCAAAAAATATTTTGAAGCATAAACTTGATGAAGAAGAACTAAAGAAATTTTTGCTATTCAATTTGCTTGAAGATAAAGAAGTTAAAAAAGATCTCAAAATGCAAGATTTAAAATCATATGATGAAATGAAAGAAAGATTAAAGAGACACGATCAAGTTTCAAAAGAAATTAATGTATTTCATGCTGATGTAGCTTCAATGAATAAAACACAACGCTATGCTGATGCTGTTAAGAAGAGCTTACCAAGATATAATTATGATAACAGATCAATTCGAGAACGAGAAGCTAATTCCAGATTCAAAGATGAATATACAAGAGAACCTCAACATAATCCAAGATTCAAAACGATCTTACCAGAGAACATCGATATGCTATTTCAAATGGATGGAAACCTATAAATAGGAGTAAGCCTTATAATACCAGGGAATTTCATTCGCGAGATCATGTCCGAACAAATCAAATTTTGCGATGTTGGGCGTGCCACGAAGAAGGTCATAGAAGATCTGAATGCCCCAATATTCAATGTGCCCATTGTAAAAGATTTGGACATTTCAAACATCAGTGCCATGAGTTATTTCCAGGCAGACGTCGAAAATTCCATAAATCAGTGGCTGCATTCGGTGACGAGTATCCAGAGGCTGATTTTGAGTACCCAAATGGGAATGCTCCACCACACGAGGAGGTGATCGGAGCAATAAATTAAAGGTAATTAATGATATGAGTAAGGGTTGTATGATTTTGAATGATTGTGATAGTTTGAATGATAACTGTTGTGATGGTATTTTTGATTATAGAAATTATATTAATATATACATTAATAAATTTTGTATGGATGAAGTTTTAAAGACCCACCCCTAACTTCTAATGAACTAAATGTTCTTAATCGTGATAAACGGAATGATATAATAGTATACGATAAAATGCAGGGAAGGCCCAGTGTTACCGTAATGATTAATAATGTAAAATTAGTATGCCTATTAGATACTGGAGCTAAAATAAGTGTGATTGATTATAATATTTTTAAAAAACTTGGAAATTTGAATATGACTACAAGTAATTTAAAATTAAGATGTGCGAATGATAGCCCGATTGAAATTTGCGGTAAAACTTTATTAAATGTAAAAGTTGATAAAATTTCTGATATTAAAAAAGTAGAATTCGTTGTAGCCAAAGATATAACCCAAAGTTAATAGGAGGTATAGACTTTCTCGAAAGATTTGGAATGCAATTGCAAATAGTAAACCGTACAGACGAAATAAATACAATTATGGAAAATTCATTTAATAACCACATAAGTGAAGATAAGATTATAAATAATTTAATTTCCACGTTTGACGGTATTTTTATGAAACATAAATGGGATGTTGGAAAAACCGAACTATTAAAGCATGAAATACTTACTAAAGGTAGTCCGATTGTAATAAACCCAAGACGACAACCTATACATTTAATAGAAAAAATTGAAGAAAATATTCAAGAAATGTTGAAATATGGCATTATATCAGAATGTACATCTCCTTGGAATTCTCCATTAGTATGTGTTAAAAAGAAAACAGTAGTGATATAAGAATATGCTTGGACTACCGTGCTTTAAATAATTATAACCGAAAGACCGATTTTTCCCATTCCAAATACTGATGAATTATTAGATATTCTTGACGGAGCAAAGTTTTTCTCGACAATTGATTTAGGCAATGCTTATTATCAAGTAGAACTCGATGATGCATCAAAATTGAAAACAGCATTTTCGACAAAAAGCAAGCAATATTACTTTAACAGAATGCCATTTGGAATAGCAGCCGCACCAGCAACATTTCAAAGACTTATGAATTTGGTTCTTGGAGAATTAAATTGGAATGGAACAATTGTATATCTGGATGATATCCTTATATTTTCAAAGACATTGAATGAACATTATAGTACCATTGAAAAGGTTTTTCAAAAGATTAAATTAGCAAATCTTAAAATAAGTCCAGCAAAATGTCAATTCAAAAGGAAAGAAGTAAAATTTTTGGGTCATATCATTGGTGAAGATGGAATACGTACGGATGAAAGCAAGATTGAAAACTATTAAAATTTTGAAAGATCTAAATGCGTAAAAAGTTTGAGAGGATTTTTAGGCTTGGCAAATTACTATCGCAGATTTATAGAAAATTACACCAAAGATTCCAAAGTATTAGAAGCGTTATGTGGAAGTAAACAAAAGAAACTTATGTGGACTGATGAGTGTGAAACTTCATTTCAAAATTTAAAACTGAAATTGACGTCTACACCTGTATTGAAGTTCCCAGAGTTTTCTAAGCCATTCATTTAGGATACAGAAGCAAGTTTTGACCGCATTGGTGCTGTTCTGTCTCAAAAAGATGGAAGTAAAGAAAGAGTAATCGCATATGGATCCCGAGCTATGAATAAACACGAGTTGGGTTATTGTATAACAAGAAAGGAATTACTATCTATATTTTATTTTACTGGTCATTTTAAGCATTATCTATATGGTAAAAAGTTTATTTTGAGGACGGATCACAAAGCAATTACATTGATGATGAAGACAAAGAAAGCTATTACCCCACAATTTCAAACTTGGATTAACCATCTTAGTGGTCTGGACATGGAGATTCAATACAGAAAAGGTGATAACCACAATAATGCCGACGCTTTATCTAGGAAAGAATGTGAAACATGTGTTCAATGTCAAATGATTCATGAAAATCCTAAAATGGGTAAATTAAAAACAAGATTGTTGACACTGATGACTGATAATATTGAAAATATATGGCAAAAGAACTCGAAAGAAATTGAAAATATAAAAGAAAATATTAGTTTGATGCCAGATAAAACATTTTTTTAAATATGTCAACGGAGTGATTATGACAAATAATAATAAAATTTGGATTCCAGAAGAAAACAAGTCTGAATTCATCATAGAATATCATAAAAAGCTCTGTCACCGCGGGTGCTAATAAAGTAAAAATGTATGTATCAAACAATTTTGATATGAAAGATTTGGAGGCAATCTATTCGTAATGTTGTACAATCCTGTGAAAACTGTCAGAAAAGAAAGGTTGATACAACTAAAACTAAGAAGAAATAATTTGCAAAAGTGATTCGAAATTATTTGAAACAATCTATGTAGATTTTTGTGGTCCATTACAACTTGCAATGAAAGGAGAAAGATATATTCTTGGGATTATAGATCATCATAGTAAGTTTATTTCTTTACATGCAGTGATAATCACAAGATGAAAAAAACAGTGTAAGATTACTGAAAGAAGAGTGGATAATGAAGTTTGGAGCACCAAGGATAATTAACTGTGACAGAGGTAAATCATTTGAATCAAAGCTAATGAAAGATTTTGCAGAATTCCACAATATTGAAATTAATTATTCAAGTCCATATCATCACTCAGCAAATGGACAGATTGAGAGACAATTCCGTACAATTAGAGATGCAATACAGATAACACTCAAAGATAAAAGACATAAATCATGGGTAGATATTCTTCCCGAAGTTCAGTTTATGTTGAATTCAACTTTTCAAAAAACTATTAGGAAGACTCCAGCTGAAATGGTGTTTGGGAAAAAGATTTATAGTGAATGGTTCTCAGAGATTGTGGAAGAAGAAAAAATCAATCAGGCGACAAATCGCGAATTTCAAATTGGAGATTGCGTATTGATCAAAGTAAATGTTCGAAATAAAGGTGATAACAGATACATGGGTCCAGGTGTGATTACTAAAAAGATTCATGATCGAAGTTATGAAATAAAATTGGAAAATGGAAGTTCCGTCACGAGAAATATTGAGTGGTTAAAGGTTTTCAAAAAGGGGGGGGATGTGAGGCGTTTTGTAATTTGTATTTAAATAATGGTATGATGTTGTACATGTTTGATTGTATGCTGAAATCCTTACTTATACATTAATTATTATTTTTTAGAAACTCCTCAAACAAATTAACGTTATAATTTTTTTTAATAATATTTGTGTTTTTATAATAAACGTGTTTTAGTTATGGATTCTATTAATACCCGTAGCTCTGTGGCTAATAACGATATTTACACATAAAAATTTCTAACAAGGATTTTTAATTTACCAAATTTACCGGTAAATTTACCGAGTGTTTTTTTGCCAATTTACAGGTAAACCGGTTTACCGGTATACAATCCCTACGTAGAATAATTGATGAGTACTTCTAACTTTTTATTCTACTTGTTAGTTTTTAGTGGTGTTGTTTAGTAAAACACCTGACTGTCCCATTCATTTGCGAAATTGTCGAAATTTCCAAAACATCACCAATCACCAATTGAAGAGTATATACAAAACAAAGTTAATCTTTATTGAAATCCAATGCAAGAGTTATATTTGAACCATTATCGTGAACTTATGAACAGCGATCCCCGCTTTTCAGCAGCTTGATGTAAGTGGATACTTATATTTTCTCCAATGTGCGGCCAGGACATTCTCATATTTGCAAAATGGCGGGTTCAAGGTCTCCTTTAATGTTTCAATGTGCAGCAGGTTTACTGTATATTTGTCATGAATGCAACAAATTCTGTCATTCTCAAATTTGTTTTTAATAAACAAATTTAATTTTTAAAATAGCGATTATTTCGTTACAAACAGGCTAATAAGATTTAGTTGTCAACTATAGCGTTCCTGATTTACCGAATCTTTTCATTTCTAGAAGAAAATAAATAACTCTGATTTCTTGAAAAATTTTTTTTATAAATTATCAAAAAACAATTTATAAATAAACAAAAGCCATTTAAAAATAAAATAAAAATTTTATTATAATTTTTATTTAAAAACATGATATATATATATTATGAATAAGCAGAACCAGGGTTACTGGACAGACACATATCCTAATAAAGTTCTTGGGCGCCGTTTACACGCAATTAAGGTGAAAATATAGTGTGCTGATCCATTACATGGACTCATCGGACCTTATTTTTTTAAAAAAATTAATGCGGATTGTTCCGTGGAGTTGTTACAATCTTTCGTTACAACTGAATTGAGAAATTTTCCACACGTTCAAAAACCTGGTTTCAACAGGATGGAGCAACATCACACATTGCACTGCAATCAATGGAAGCTGCGAGAATTGTGAGGTAACCGTGTGATCTCAAGATTTGTTAACGTTCCCTGGCCCCTAGATCACCAGATTTATCCATTTGTGATTTTTCTTGTGGGCCTATCTCAAGAGTAAAGTGATACTGTTATAGTGTACTGTTATATTTTATATTTTTTGTCTTTGTAAATACGAAATTCGAATAGGAAAAAACAATATAGAAAAAACATCAATATAAAATAAATAGTATTATAGAGAGTAATTCCCTATAATAAATAATTGCTATAGAAAATTAAAAATTTAAAAAATAAAATAATTATTAAGAATTTATATGAATAATTTTTGGAAAAAATTGTAAAACATTAACAAAGAAAGCCTCAATCATCCGAAGTAATTGTTTGATTTCCAACAAAAAAATCAGAATAATCGAGACTTTTGTTATTAAATAAACGTTTTAAAAGTAAAATTAGTTTATTATATTTTGGGTTAATTTAATATTTGTTTTTGGTTTTATACACTCAATTTAATCAACACATAATCATCCCAGCTGTCACGAGACAGTACTTTTAAAGGAGACTCGGCTGGGCTCTACAATTTTTCCATTCTAACATTCACAATAAAATTAAAATAACAAACATAATAAACAACAAATAACAAATAAGATCTTTAATAACATGATACAACTCGACCAAAAACTCTGAATGAGTTAAAGCATCGAATTCAGTGAATTCCTGGTTAGCTGGAAGTGCCCATAAAATATTTTAAAGTTATCTTTAGTATATCTTTAGACATAAAACATTAAATGTTTAATTCTGTAATTAACTCGATTTACCTCAATAAAGGCGCGGACAATAAAAGATGCCTTTTTTGAATCTAGTTATAAATACTTAATTCATGATTCGATATAGATTTATCTGCACATTCATTGTTCGTGCCTTTATTTTCCGCGCCGTTTTGGTCGGGTCATTTTTGTCTGCGCTGTTTTTGCCGTTGGTTTATTGGTGCATACCAATTTACTCTGTACTTATCTACTTACTTAGAACCTAAACAATAATATTTTTTTTAATTAGTTAATGATAATAGTTAAATAATCCAAAAAGGTTACATACATACCCTGAGGGGGTTGAGGTGGCCACTAATTAAAGTCTGAACATTACTAAACCCAATTAATCAATTATTTAATTAATTATTAATGAATTTTTTATAAAGAAGCAAGTGCATTTTGAAAATGATGTCTCGAATATTCTCAATTGAAAATTGAAAAAAACTATAAGATTTGCTCAAGCAAGATACTCTGAATCAAGCGATCTATACAATGACGTCATCATAAAAATGAAAGAAGTGATATCAGAGCATATCAATGAAAATGATGGCGACATCTTTGCAAGGAAAGCTAATTTGCATTAAAACTTTTATTGATTTTGTTTACCGGAAATATGTTATACTTTGACACTAAATTCTGAGAAGAAAGTTATTTGACGGCGTTGACATGGAAATGTTTTAATAGTTTGTGGTTAGTAAGAATAGTGTATTCACAGAACTCAGGAATGTTTCTGAAATGTTTCACTGTATCGTGTAAGATTAGCAATTCCCTGTCAAATGCTGAATATCTTGCTTTATAGCTATTAATTTTTTTGAAAAAATATTTTAGATGTTCTAAACTACTGCCGTTTATTTAGTGTAATACTACTTCCTTGCATTATCCGAAGCATCTGTCGTAAGTTCAAAAGTTAAAAGGAAGACTCTGGAATTTGAGTGCTACTGTAGTATGATTTTATTATTATTATTATTATCATTTTGAACAAAATTGTAATTAGGATTTTTAATGTACTATTTTGGTTATTATTGTGTTTATTATATTAAAAAAAAATAAAAAAAACTATATAGTGTAATTCCCTATAGTAAATTATTACAAATTTAAAAATATATAAAAATCAATTCAACATTTACAAGTCATCAGACAATCAACAAACAGAATTCACAGAAAATTAAATAATTAGCGAAGTGGAATTTTAATTTAGAATACCAGAAAAATTGAAATTATAGATCACAAGCTTATTATACTGGATTGGAATTATAACTCTCAGTAAAAGAATTTGGTGTATTCTATTTTTAGACATATCTCTGAAGCCCAGAAAATCCAAACATTTATTGTAATAAAGGTTTTATTATTATTATTTGTTATTTTAAAACCTTATAACATTATTATTATTGTTTGTTATTTTGTAATCCTTTAATAGCATTGTTAACAAATATTATATTCAACACACTTACACCCCAGCAGTCCCGAAATAGATTTTAACGGAGACTCTACTGGGTGCTACAAACTCTTCTAAAACAAAATAAATTAATTATTAGCTACAAAATACTAATCTAAACTTCTCAACATAATAAATTGGTGTCAGAAGAAAAAAACACAACATTTGCACTCGAAAAAACATTTTTTTTAATCACTACGCCTTTTAGAATACATATAGAACTATAAAGGATTGTGACTCTTGGTCGAACACAGTAAACCATATTCGCAATTTAAGCTCATTTTTTACATCAACAATCTGCATAAACCATCAAAGCATAAACAAAAATCATCCAACCAACCAAAGATTCTGAATTCTAACCAAACACACACCAACAATGAAAACACAAAATCACCACAAGAAAGCAGTAATTACTACTACAATCCTGAAAATTCATCCACAATTAACTTAATAATCAAACCCAAGTCAAACATCTCATACTTTTTCACAGACGAAAATGGGACACCGCAAAATGGCTAGAATTTGCCGAATTAACACTAAGCCTATCAGGCATAAAGTCGTCTAAAACAGCCTGTTCACACATAATTTCAGCCCTCCCCAGCAACATCCTTAACGAGATAGCCGATAGAATAGGTGAAATATCAAAAGACTACGAGCCTTTCGAAAACCCATACAACACCCTAATAAACCGAAACAAAGTCAACAGACGAGAACTACTCGAATCTTGCTAGAAAGATATTCAATTAAGCAATGATAAACCATCTAAGTTTCTGCGAGATCTAAAAGCAAAACTCGAATATCTACAACTCAAGATAACAAGTACTGGGTCAATGCCTCACGAAATACGTCGTGTCCTAGTTGTCAGTAATTGTACAAATCTCGAAACCCTAGCAAACATAGGCGACAAAATTAACGATAAAATATACCCGACAATATGCAGAATCTACCAAAACAAAAATTATTTCAAGAACAATGAATAAGACAAACCGGTACACAATAGTTCAGAAACTACAAAGACTAACAAACTCCCTTAAACTTTGGTAACAAAATTCGACGAAATAATGATCGAAAACAAAAGTCTAAGAAAAGACATAACCAAGTTACAAAGAAGTGAATCCAGGAGAACACAATTCAATGAAAACAGTCAAAATTACTACAGACAAAATACAAGATCTGTTAGCCGAAACAGCTTTGACAGAAGCAAAACATGGAATAACCTTAATAAATGAACAAATTCAAACTATTTTTATAACCACAATAAATTTGGGAACAAAGCATATAAATGCAACAAACCCTGCTACTTCGATAAAGAAAAGTCGGGAAACATAAGTAGTGGGGATATATCCCTTACGACCACAGGCCTCCCACTGTTTTCATGTTTTATGGCTATTTTACCCCAAAAAACGTACAAAAAAACACTAAAAACCCTTAAAAACGCACATTTTTTATTTTGCTCTATTTCGCAAAATTTAAAAAATATGGATTTAAGTCTACAAAACGGAGAAAAATGCCGATAAAGCTATGAAAAGCGTATATCGGCCTGCGGTCGTAAGGGATATATCCCCACTACTCGGAGGAACTATAGGTCTTGGTGAATACATTACTGGTGAATCCTATCTTGCGAATGCGGTCTTGGTGAATACAGGTCTTGGTGCTACGGTCTTGGTGATTGCTGGTCTTGGTGATAAATAAAATAAAAAAAATAAAAAATAAAAAATAAAAATATAAAAAAATAAAAATTAAAATAATAAAAATATAAAAATAGAAAACATAGGATCCAGTAAAAAAATTTATTCTAAAAATGAACTGTAATATTTGCAATAAAGTTTTTAAAAATAAAACAGGATTAATTTCCCACTGTAAGTCGAAGGCTCACTTACTAAAAGAAAATAATCTTAATGACACAAATTCAAAACTCTGTCCTAAATGTAAAGGAAGATATCTACATTCAGGATATAATAAACATTTTGAAAATTGTATCGGGAGACTTAGAGAAGTATTTACATGCCCTCATTGCAACTTTTCAACAAAAATAAATTTCAACTATTTAAAACATTTAAAAAAACATATAAAAGAAAATCCCGAGGATGAGGAATGTTATTCAGAAGGAGAACCTGATCATGTTGAAAGAGAAAAATACAACTGGGATAATTTTAATCATATAGATGAATTTAAATTAAAAATTAATGGACCTGCAACCCCTGGAGAATATATAAAGAGAAATAAAAAAAATATAAAAGATTCTTTCTGTGAGGCTTTAAAAAATTATAAACCGACAAGGTATAATGTTATAAAATATAAAATCACAATAAAAGCAAAATACTGGAGAGCCCAAGGAGCCCAAGAAGACACAATTCCTTTAGATGCCTTTTAAATATTTATTTTCAACTAGAGGATTTAATAAAAGCATCAAAGAAATAATTCAAGCAGTCGAAGCAAAACAAGAAGAGATTGAAAATGAATTAGGAGATTCAAACTTAGTATTTCAATCCTTCCAATCTTTAGTGATTGATTATTGGAGGGGATTACCACCTAATCCTAAATCCTATATTCCTACACCCTTTAAATCTAAAAATGTTATAAATGTGCAGAATAAGGATAACAAATGTTTCATGTGGTCAATACTTGCACATTTACATCCTCAAACCGAAAACCCCCAAAGAGTTTCAAAATACAAAGAATATGAAAATGAATTAATATTCCCAGGAGGACCGGAAGGCCAAGGAGGATTCATGCATCCAATGAAACTAGAAGATATTCCAGAATTTGAAAAACTAAATAATCTTAAACTTAATATTTATGAACATGTTAAAGGATGGGGACGTGGATGCAGAGATATTATTCCAATTTATATTTCTGATTATGAAATACAAGGCTATGAAGTACAAGAAGGCGATAGCACGAGGGAGATATATCTTTTAATCTTGGAACATGAAAATAATCAACATTATATTTTAATAAAAAACTTTCAAGCTTTTACATCTCCAGAGAATCCAACTAGTGGAGGAGGAACATGTAAAAGATGTCTTCATTATTCAACAACTGAAAACTCCATGATTAAGCATGCAAGATTTTGTGAAAAGGATTCACCAGCTTTAATTAGAATGCCTACAGATCCCAGGATGTATTTTAAAAACTTTTCAAATTTATTACAAACATTAGGAGTAATTTACGGAGACTTTGAATCTATAAATCATAAACAAGATCTAGTCAAGCAATATTTAAAAATAATAGAAAAATATAAACTCATGGATGAATGGAAAGCCTCTAAACAGAAGGAGAAACCAACAAGGTTAAAGGCCTTTCTAAGAAAAAATAATAAACCTAATAGTGTTAAAAAAACTAAACAATTACCATCTGCTTATAAATTATTATTTAAAAGTAATTATCCTGAACTCATAGAATCTAGAGAATATGCATTTCAAGGAACTTCAGAAGATGTCTTGGATCATTTTACTACAAGTATAAATGATCTAGAACATGAAATATTTAAAGCATTAAAAACAAAGTATCCTCAAAATATTTCAGATCAACAATTAGAAGAATATAAAAATACTTTCAACTGCTGGATGTGTAAACAAGAGATCAATACAGATGATAAGGTTATAGATCACGATCATTTAAAAAGTGAAAATAATTATCGAGGAGCAGCCCATAGAGATTGCAATCTTAATTGTCATACTCCTAAATTTGTACCAGTTATATTTCATAATCTTTTTGGTTATCTATTTATAAAGCATCTAGCAGAAAATGCTAAAAACTCTTTCAAAGTTATAGGACTTACAAAGGAAAAATATAAATCAGTTGAATATGGAAAATTAAAATTTATAGATTCTTTAAACTTCCTACAAATGTCTTTAGATGGCATAGCAAAAACACTGAAGCCAGAAGATTTTAAAATCACTCGAGAGTTCTTGGTAAAAAATAATATAACAGCAGAAGAATACTCGACTTGTTTAGCAAAAGGAATATATCCCTATGACTACGTTGATTCATTTGAAAAATATAAGGAAACAAAATTACCAGAGAAAGAGCACTTCTATTCACTACTTTCAAAATCTGGGATTACAGATCAAGAATATTCCCGAGCAAATAAAATGTTTCACCTGTTTGACTGTAAAACTTTAGGAGAATATACAAGTATGTACTTATCCCTAGATGTTTATATTCTAGCAGATTGCTTTGAAGAATTTACAAAGTCTTTTGTTCTTAAACCTTATAATTATATAACAGCTCCTTCTTTAGCTTGGGATACTATGTTATATACCATTTGGACTTCAGATCTTCCAGAATCTGATAAAATTATAAATCTTTTAACCGACCAAGACATGTTTAATTTAATTAAAACAAACATTAGAGGAGGAGTATCCTCAGTAATGGGGAATAGAGAAATAAAAGCTAGAAATGCAATAACTACTAGCCGAAGAATCTCTAAACACCCTGATCCATATATAAAACTTAACAATGAGGAACTAAAAGAAGTATTAGAAGGAATGAAAAATCCTCTATTTATACTTTATATAGATGCAACAGCTTTATATTCAGGAATTATGACTCAATATTTACCAATGAGTGACTTTCGTGAGATATACTCCTCAGTATTGGATCCCTCAGTATTGGATTCCTCAGTATTGGATTCCTCAGTATTGGATCCCTCAGTATTGGATTCCTCTGAAGAAGAATATTTAAAGACTCTTATGAATGAAATACGTTCAACTCCTAAAGATTCTCCAATAGGATACTTTGTAGAATGTGACCTCGACTACCCAGATGATATAAAATCAGGAACAAGACATTTCCCTTTAGCCCCTATAAGAAGAAAGATTAATGTCCAAGAACTTTCATCCTGGCAAATCTCACAAGAAAAACCTCCAACAACAAACTTCTTTGTGATCAAACAGATCGAACTTATTATCTTTGTCACTATAGACTCCTACAGTTTTATCTTTCACAAGGAATGAAATTAAAAAAAGTTCATACTGTTATAAGATTTAAACAAGCAGCATTCATGAAGCCCTTTATAGAGGAGAACATTCGTTGTAGAAACATTGCAAAAAGAGAAGGTAACCTTTTAAAAGACAATAATTATAAACTTTTAAACAATTCAGTCTTTGGCAAGACAATGGAGAATGTGGACAAGTATACTAATATTGAACTCTTGACAAATAGTGAAAAAGATATAGCCCGTTATAATCGTATGCTAGGAAAGCCTACATTTAAAAACGCACAAGTATTTTCTGAAAGTCTTACTGCAATAGAACTACAGAATTTTGAGAAAACATATAATAAACCAATATTTATAGGCTTTGCAATTTTAGAACTTTCAAAATTACAAATGTATGAAACATATTATAACATCTTAGAACCCATATATGGTCCTAATATAGCAATGCATGCAATGGATACAGATTCAATGTTTTTAACAATAAGAACTGAGGATTTAGAAAGTGACATCTCCGAGAATCCTATACTTTCAAATTTAATAAATTCATCTGGAGAATTATTTTCGTTTAAAGATGAAAAACCTTTTACTCCTATAGAAAATGGAATATTTATTCGTGCTAAACAATATTCATACGAAACATTTACAAAACCTAAATTTGAAGAGCATACATTATATTTAAAACCCCAGATACAGAAGAAAGCATTACACATAGATATCCTATATTCCCTGATGGACCAGAGGGCCAAGCCGAGAAACCTGTAAAGGATAACAGATGTAAAGGAATTCAGAGATGTGTAGCCAGGAAACTTTCTCATCAAGATTATAAAGACACATTGAATCCAGGTCAAAAAGATAAAATTGATGAAGTACATCAACTTAAAAGTGAAAAGCATGATATTTACTTGATAGAATCCCAAAAAGTATCATTATCAAATTATGATGACAAAAGATTCATACTAAGTGATTTAAAGACAACTCTTCCTATAGGAAATAATTTAATACCGATAATAAAAAATCTTGCTAGTTTGAATCAGTTATATGGTACAAAGATTACTGATCTTGATATTTATAATGTTGAAATCATTTATCCTGAGAGAATTGAGAAACCTTTATATTCTCAAGTTTTTAATCCTATATGTTTAGAACTTAAATATTTTAATACTGATCCTGAATATATAAAAGGTCTAAGTGATAAAGAATTTAAAGATCATAAGGAGGTTCTTAAAACTAATTTCGAAAAGTTAACATCAGATTCTATCAAATGATTTTTTTCTTTTAAAAATGTCAACAATTAATTTAAGAGTGACAACATCAACCTTTTGAAGGGCAATAAATTTTTTTATGTATGATTCTTTAGCCACTTCTCTCGTTTAATTTTTTTAGAATATTCATTAGTTATAACATTAGCACTTTTTAATCTATTAATATTATTTTTAATATCTTGTATTATTTGATTTGATTTCATTATTTCATCATCAGTTAAGATTCCATCTTCCAAAGCTTTTAATTGAAATAAAAATAATTTAGAGATTCCTAATTCTATTGATAAACAAACTTCACGATATAAACTTTTCTTTTTAGAAGTATAAGATAATGAAACTATTTCAGTCAAGAAACCATCAGCTACAGAAATACTTCCAAGTATTACAGGTGCAAGAGTAACAACTGGTAAAGTTATGGGTAAAATAACTGTTAATATTGCAGATGCAAATCCTAAAGAATAACCTATAACTTTTAAAACTGTATTCCCTTTATTCCATCTATTTTTAATTTTTTTATAATGCTTTAATAAATCTTGTAAATGTAAGGTTTCTGATTTAAATTCTTTTACTCTCATAATTTCAAGTTCTGTGGGAGCCGAGGCCTTGGAACCTTTGTGACCTTCGGAATAATATCCTGATGATCTCAATTCTGGGTAAATTTTTTCTTCTCTTACTTCTTCCATCTTTTGGACTTTGTCCATTTTAATAATTAAAAAAATAAGACTTTATTCTTCTGAGCACCATCGGGTACCAATACTCGGATATCAAAAGAAACTCTTGTTGAGAGGATATCTTTATACAATTCTCTCAATGCTTTACGAACTTCATCAACATCAACCTTTTTTTCATAAAATATTAAATCTATATATTGTACAAGTGTGCTTTTAAAAATAATATTCTTACTTTTAACTTTATGTAGTCCATGTGAATGAGTATTAACATACCAATCTCCGTGTGGTAAATCATAACTAGTCATTATAACATCACCCTTTTCAAGCTTACTATTATAATCACATTTCACAAACCATTTCATTCTTTCATTATCATCATCAAACAAAAAGAAATAAGGATCAATAATCTTTACAACCATAAAAACACCCCATTCTTTACTGTTTGTTGTTATTAAACTTGGTTCTATAAAATGTTTATATGTATGGGGTAATAATGTTTTATTCTGTTCTAATTCAGCAGCTCTTTTTCTAATACTATGTGTGGTGTTAATGTGTGTTCCATGAGACTCTAAATTTGAAATTCTTTTATTAAATGATGTAATCATCTCATTTATTATATTATATATTGTATTAAATTTAGTATTCATAATTTGTTTATCTTTAGAATTTAATATGCTAGTATTTAACTTTACAACTTGTTCAGTTAACAGACTTTGTAACTTGTCAAATTTATCATTAAATCGTTGTTCGATATTATTAAGCTTTGATTCCATTGAATCAATTTTTGTTGTTAATGAACTTTCAATTCTTGTTGTTGTTAAATCAGTATATTTTTTAACACCATCTACATATTTCTTATTAACTGCATCAGCTTCATCAGTTGGAAAAGATAATTCTTTTATCTTGTGTCCATTTAAAATTAAATCACCCTTCATTGAATCACCTCTTTCATTAATATATTTATTTTCTGTTAAAGTTAATATTTCTTCTGTATTAAACCCTGTTTTTATTGTTCCACCACCTCTATTACATGGAATATAAGAACTCATTTATTAATAATTTAAAATGACATGTGGAACTTCGTATTCAAACCTGTTTCAAATGTAAATACATTGAAATCTCTTCTCCATTAAAATCAATCAATTCTCCTTCTTGATTAAGAATTTTAAAATTAATATCCATTATATATTTTCTACATAAAGGTAAATAATTTGGAGGATTCATTCTTTCAACTATTTTATATCCCATAGGAACTGTGTTTGAGGGAAAGGAATATAAAACATTTGTTTGTTTACCATTATTATAAGAACCAGTTATACAATCGCAATGAATATTTATTGTGTTTGTATTTATTATTTTTATAATATTTTCTGATGTTATATTCTCAACTACAGGTGTGATATAATGGTTTCGTGTAAATCCTAAAATTGTTCTAAAGAAACTATTATTTTGAAAATGAATTCCTATATTCTCTAAAGTCATTATACATTTTGAAGTTGGTAAATCCATTTTAATTTTAATGACTCCATTTGTTTTTTTAGAAAGTATATTATTAAATCTTTTATCTCATAAGCTCCGGGTTCGATTGTTATTATAATCTTATCTGTAGATTTTGGGCTTATATAATAAAATATGTTATTATCTTTAGTTATATTAAAAATAGTATTATAAGCACAAAACCATAATAGTCCTAATTCATAATTTAAATTTTGATCTAATTTAATTGAATCTTGAAAGTTTATAGTAAAGTCTGATTCTTTTGAATTTATAGATAAAGTTCTTGAATATTTATCTGACATTATGTTTACCATTTTTTTTAAATTATCTTCCGGAAGGTTGCGAAGCTCCATTTTCATAGTATAGATTTTAAATCATTATAAATTTCTTGGATTAAGGAAGTGAAACCTTCTTCTTTGGATTTATTCAATCTATACAAAACATATAAGCTTAAAATACCACATATTTTAGTATTATTAGGTTGAACTTGTAAAGAATTAAAAGTGTAGTCCGAGAGATAGTCTTCAACTTCTTTAGTGGGTTTAATCCCAAAAGAATCAAAGTATATAGATTTATTATATATACAAACCCAATGAGATCCTTTTTCATTTGAATTTTGATAATTTATAATGATATTCTTTGGAGTGTCTTCTTTCAGACTCGACAATTCATCATTCATTAATATTTTTATTTTTAAATTTAAATAATCTGCATAATCTTTTAAATCAAAATTTGTTTTTGTATTTATTCCAAATGTTTTTAAAAAATCTAATATTGAAGGAGTCATTTTATATTTTATAACTTCGTATTTATAACTTCGTATACTTATTAAATTTATCTTTTGAAATTATTCCTTGTTTTAATAATTCTTTAGAAATCTTTAAAATATCAGAATCTAAATTATTATGTCCTGCTTTTTTAGCTGCTAATAGTTTTCTTAATTCAATAAAAAGATTGATTGGGTTTATCTCCTTACCCTTTCCCTGGCCCTGACCCTGGCCCTCTCCTTCTGTGACAATATAACCCCTTTCATTTTTATTTAAATATTTCTTTAAATCTTGAATATGTTTTGCTTTAGCACTACCATGTACTAATTCTATTAAATTTAAATATTTTTTAATTTCTAGAAGATCAACATTCTCTGAGGGATATCCACAAAGTAATTTATAAAAGTCATCTGTAAATTCAAAGTCTAGGTGTTTAGTATTATAAACATTTTGTGAATGAATACGTGATTTATTTTCTGAATTTAAATATAACAGAAAGTCATGTTTATTAATTGTTATTATTTGATATCCTTCAACATTAATATTAAATGTAGGTTTAATTGTTTTACTTAAACTCACATTAATTTTAGGATCAAGTATAAGAGGTTTTATATTTAAATCTTCCAACCATGGTAATTCTTTTAAATCTTGTTTATCTTCCAACTCTTTAAATTTTAAAACTTCTAACTCTTTTATGGCTTTAATTGTTGGTCCTTGTTGTTGTTGGATTACCTCATTTAATATTATAGATTCAGCGTGTTGAGTTGTATCTTTTTTATTATATTTATCTTGTTCTGATTGTAATTTTTTTAAAAGTGCTAATCTTTCTTCATATACCATTTTAATGGTATTAAAAATGGTATCATTTTGGTAAAGGATCCGTTGGAAAGGGTTTCAAGTATAAACCTTTACCCTGGCCCTTCCCATTTTTAATTTTACAAAGACATCCATTTTTTAAAGATTTACATAATTTTTTTAAATCTTCTTTATCTTTCAAAGATAAAGATTCAGATTCAGAAATTTGATTTTTTAAAAAATCATTTAAACCACGACCTTTATAAGGATCAAGATAAAGACCTTTCCCTCCCTTCATTTTCTCGATTTCAGTTTGTAGTTTTTCTTTTTCTAGGTCTGTCTTTTGAGATTCTTTAGCTTTTTGAACTGTAGTTGCAATTCCTCCAGCTATTCCAGCAGCACCTGATAGTCCGGCAATGATTGCAGGTATTAAAGCCGCCAGAGGAAGAATCCCTCCTTCCTTTAGTTTTTCTTTAACTTGTTCTTTTACATGTTTTCCAATAAAATATTTTTTACCAGAGATTACTACTGATTTATTTTTATTTGAATTTATTAATTCTTGCAAAGATTCCTCTGTAGGGTTTTGTGTTGTCATTTTATAATAAATAAAAATGGATACTTGGAAACCAATTTTAAATAGACATAAATCTAAATTTAATAATAAAGTATTTCCTGATAATTTTAGATGCTTAATTATTGGATCTTCTGGATGTGGAAAGAATGTTCTTCTTATGAGAATGTTATTAGAAGATGGTTTTTTGGATTATAATAATTTAATCTTTTATTCTACAACCATTAACCAACCGGAATTACAACTTTTGAAATGTGGATTTGAAAATAAATTAACTAAAAAAGCAATAATTGATATTTTTAAAAATCAACATAGATGTCCTGAAGAAGTTTTTCAACCTTGTGATATGGTTGATTGGTACAAGGAAAAGATTTTAGAATCAGATATTAGTAATAAAAATGATTATATAGGGGATGGAATCCAGATCTTATTCTCTAATAAACCTGAAGATGTTTTACATTGTGATTTACTTCCTAAAGATAAAAAGAATCTAGTTATATTTGATGATGTTGTCAACATGAAAAATCAAGAGATTCAAAAGAGTTACTTTACACGAGGTCGACATAATAATTGTAATGTTATTTATATATCTCAAACATATTATGCTTTAGATAAAAACTCTATAAGAAATAATTCTAATTGTTTTATATTTTTTAAATTAGACAAGCGTGATAAGAATATGATTTATAATGATTTATTTTCAAATGTTGAACCTGATAAGAATATGTTTGATATGTTTGTTGATAATCATTGGAAAGAAAAATATAATTATATTTATTTAGATAGAGAAGAAGCTGAAATATGGAAAAGTTTGTTTTAGGGCTTGTCGACTTAAAAATCTGTTTTCTGTAGTTCATTATTATAAAATCTACCTAATATTTTTTCATTATTTAAATCAATGATGCTATATGTTATTGGAGTTGTATAATGTATTTTATTTATAATAAAAATTTCATTTGACCATTTTGCTGTGAATCCTTTTTCAAATTTATTTTTATATTTAAATATTCTTACTCGGTCACCAATTTTAAACTTTGGTTTTATAGGGGTTGTATCAACAATAACATCATTTTCAATATTTACCACTTTAATGGTTTCAGGATTCAAGGAAGCATTTAAAGGTGTTGATTTTATAGAACTATGTACATCATTATTATATTCATTTACAATCTTTTGTAACAATTCATTGTTCCATTTTTGTTTTCCAATAGCAGTAAAATATTTCCACATTTTATTTTTTAATGTTCTATTTAATCTTTCAACTACGACTGCTTTTCCTTCGTTTTCTGTTGAATATAATTTAATATCATTTTCATTTAAAAACTTTGTAAAAACTTTGTTATAAAATTCTGTTCCTTTATCACACCATAAATATTTTGGAATTCTTTGATATTCTTCAAATATATTTTCAAATGCTTCTGTAATAGAATATCCTGTTTTATTTTCTAAACATCTTGCAAAAGCAAATCTTGTATATAAATCTATTACTGTTAAAATTATTTTATATTTTTCAGGGTCTGATGATTTGGTTGGCATAAAGACTAAATCTGCAGACCATGTTTGATCTTTTTCATGTACTTGAACTTTTAAATATTTTTTATTTTTTCTAAATTCATGGTGTAATTCGTTGGCATATTTTATTTCTGATTCTGTTGGGGTTTGTAAACTAGTCTTGGCTGTACTCTCGAGGGATCTTTCAATCTCTGCTTGTTCGATAATCTTTTTATTAGCAACATATTTTGCTTTTCTAGGAAGTCCTGCTCCTATGAAAATCTTACCTTTCATTGCTAATTTAACTAGAGCTCTTTGAATCTTTTCCTTGCTTGATGGATTTTGAATATTATTTAAATCATGTATTAAATTCACATCTGCAATGTGTCTATCTCTAAGATTTGTTGAATTGTAAGCAATATCATGTTTTAAAGCTGCTTGATCGATTCTATTCACTGGTTCTTCTCCAGGTTTAGGATTATTATTTTCATCTAATCTAATATCTAATCGAGTTCCAGGTCCAGTATAGTTGTGATGGAATAAATGTCTTTCACCTGGATATTTTTCATTAGTAAAAAGTTTCAAGATTCTAGATGTTGTTTTTGAAGATTGTAGATCACCTCCTGTAATATCAACTCTCGTATGTTTTTTAGTTTTGAGATGACTTGCTTTGTGATGTCTTGTAACTTGACAATTAAAACTTTCACATGTCCAATATTTACTCATTTTAACAGTTTTTTTATGGGGGAATCTACTTATGAAGAATCTCCCCTAACATTTTCAATAATTGAAATCTTTCCACCATATAATTTCATTTCTATTTTCTTTTCTTCTAATATTAATGTATATACTTTAGCTTTAAAATTAGAATCCTTTGTTACATGAAGTGTAACATCAACATTATTTATGGCTAGGCGATCATCTTGGTCTGAAACATTTATACAAAATATAGAATATAAATTTTTGAAATCTTCTAAACTTAATTGCGGTTCAACTTTGAAATCATAACATGTTTCAATATAATTTAGATATGGGAATATGTTTTCATTATTTTCAATATTAAATTCCATTCTATTTATTGGATAATAAGAACTATTTAATTGAATTTGGATTGTTTTTAAATTATCATCTCCAATCTTTTGAATAAATAGATTGTTATTTTTTTGGAAAGATGAATCTACTTCTTTGAATCCAATCAAGATATATCTTGGTCGGTATGCTAAATTTGCTACCTTTATAGAATATGTTGAACCCTCTGTCATACTAAATTCACTACAGATTCTATTTAAATAATTTACATTTATAGATTTGTTGGAATTTAATCTTTCAAGGAGTTTGATTTCAGAATGTGGGTTTAATGTCCATTCAGGTATATGCAATTCAAGTGTTGATAATTTTAATTTAGCTTTTGTATCTGCAGCTCCATAGAACAATCTTTTATCACCTTCTACTCTATTACAGATGAGTTCTATAAAAACATTATGGAGCACCCGGTTATAGTTTTGAAGGAATCCGAACAAGTGTTTTAATTCAAAATAACCTTCAAATTTTTTCAACTTATAAAGTTCAGCTCTTTTATAGTAAGCATAATTTATATCTAAACCATCTTTATCTAAATCCCCTTTATTAACATCAGGAATCCAACCTGTTAATTCACCATATTCGTTTTTATAATCACAACCAGTTAAAATAAAATTTAACATTGTAGAATATACTCCTGGATGCAAAACAGTTTCAATTTCTGATGATCCTAGTTTTAATCTCATGTTGGAGAATAAATTTGGAAAGAAATTATTTTCTAGGGTTATATCTTTGTTTGCTTCAATTTCTAATTCAATTTTATAATATAATTTGGCATTACAAATATCTATTGGGTTTGATGTTTGAAGAGATTGAAAAACTATATCACCCCTACGATTTAAGTTTGCAATAGATCCTGAAGTTGGCGAGATTTTTAAAATATCATTTTCTTGATTTCATGAGTAAATTCTTTATTATAATCAAGATTTAATTTATTTTTTTCTTGAATTTTAAGATTTATTTTATTCATTTTTATAATAAAATTTTAAAAAATGACAAAAATCCGAACTCCGATAGCGCAGTGGGCTAGACTGGCACAGTGGTTCAAATGGATAGCGGTTCAAATCCTAACTACGGTTAGTTTTTTTTCAACATAAAATAATATTAAAAATTTGAAAATAATATTGAAAATGGTGTGGGTATCTTAGATTTATATTTATTTTATTTATTTTTATTTTATTTTATTTATTTTATTTTATTTTTTTATTAATTAAAAATTTAAAAAATGACAAAAATCCGAACTCCGATAGCGCAGTGGGAATAGACTGGCATTGTGGTTCAAATGCTAGCGGTTCAAATCGCGTCTGAGGTTAGTTTTTTTTTCAACATAAAATAATATTAAAAATTTGAAAATAATATTGAAAAATGGTGTGGGTATCTTAGGAAATAAATCTTGTTTATTTTATTTTATTTATTTATTAATTAATTAATTTTTAAACATAAATATGAAAAAAAAAATATTGAAACGGGTGTGGTGGCGAACCGGTAATTATCGCCACCAGTCTTTCGAACACCCCCGGATCGATTCTATAATGTGCACATTTATTTCTTGGTTGTTTTCGGACCTCTTTCGGATTCACTTTCGAATTCATTTGTACTTTCGAGCAGCACACTTAAGACGCCGATGAAATCGACTTCGTGAGCGAGAAGCGAATAATAAGGTGTGCTGCTATTATCGAATTGATTCTGATATATAAGTCTGGCCAGCTTGTATATTGGAAGAGATTTGATAAACGAAAGAGGTTGAAATAAAAAAAAAAAAATGATCCGGATCAAAAAAAAACTGTTGAGAGGACAGTGAAAAAAAAAAAAAAAATACCACTGTCCTCTCAGAGCAGTTTTACTATTTTCATAAATTAGTCAAATAGCAACTTGCTAGTTGACATCCTCAAGTAGTGTGTTTATATCCCTAACGACCGCAAGCCGACAAACGTTTTTCATAGTTTTATCAGTATTTTTTTCCCCGTTTTATTAATATTTTTTGTTGTTTTTTTTAAGTCTTTATTTTGAAACCAAAATGTCTTCAGAATAAAGAAATTAAAAGATATAGGTTTTTAGGGGTTTTAAGTGTTTTTTTTTTACGTTTATGGGGGAAAAATAGGTATAAAACATGAAAACAGTGGGAGGCTTGTGGTCGTTAGGGATATAAACACACTACT